>MRSW03000204.1:0-36631 GCA_001923025.3 Taenia multiceps | reverse complement strand
TTGTCATAGCTGTCACCTGTCAAGCTGACAGGTTGTCAAGCCTTGTCACGCCTCTGACTGACTTGAGAGGTGACAACAATGCACCACATGTCAGAGTGTCACTCACTGTCTACCTTCAAGCTGTCACCTTCAAGCTGACAGGTTGTCAAGCCTTGTCACGACTCACTGACTGACTTGACAGGTGACAACAATGCACCACATGTCAGAGTGTCACTCACTTGTCTACCTGTCAAGCTGTCACCTGTCAAGCTGACAGGTTGTCAAGCCTTGTCACGCCTCACTGACTGACTTGACAGGTGACAACAATGCACCACATGTCAGAGTGTCACTCACTTGTCTACCTGTCAAGCTGTCACCTGTCAAGCTGACAGGTTGTCAAGCTTGTCACGCCTCATGACGACTTGACAGGTGACAACAATGCACCACATGTCAGAGTGTCACTCACTTGTCTACCTGTCAAGCTGTCACCTGTCAAGCTGACAGGTTGTCAAGCCTTGTCACGCCTCACTGACTGACTTGACAGGTGACAACAATGCACCCAGTGAGTGTCACTCACTTGTCTACTGTCAAGCTGTCACCTGTCAAGCTGACAGGTTGTCAAGCCTTGTCACGCCTCACTGACTGACTTGACAGGTGACAACAATGCACCACATGTCAGAGTGTCACTCACTTGTCTACCTGTCAAGCTGTCACCTGTCAAGCTGACAGGTTGTCAAGCCTTGTCACGCCTCACTGACTGACTTGACAGGTGACAACAATGCACCACATGTCAGAGTGTCACTCACTTGTTACCTGTCAAGCTGTCACCTGTCAAGCTGACAGGTTGTCAAGCCTTGTCAGCCTCACACTGGACTTGATGACAGGTGACAACAATGCACCACATGTCAGAGTGTCATCACTTGTCTACCTGTCAAGCTGTCACCTGTCAAGCTGACAGGTTGTCAAGCCTTGTCACGCCTCACTGACTGACTTGACAGGTGACAACAATGCACCACATGTCAGAGTGTCACTCACTTGTCTACCTGTCAAGCTGTCACCTGTCAAGCTGACAGGTTGTCAAGCCTTGTCACGCCTCACTGACTGACTTGACAGGTGACAACAATGCACCACATGTCAGAGTGTCACTCACTTGTCTACCTGTCAAGCTGTCACCTGTCAAGCTGACAGGTTGTCAAGCCTTGTCACGCCTCACTGACTGACTTGACAGGTGACAACAATGCACCACATGTCAGAGTGTCACTCACTTGTCTACCTGTCAAGCTGTCACCTGTCAAGCTGACAGGTTGTCAAGCCTTGTCACGCCTCACTGACTGACTTGACAGGTGACAACAATGCACCACATGTCAGAGTGTCACTCACTTGTCTACCTGTCAAGCTGTCACCTGTCAAGCTGACAGGTTGTCAAGCCTTGTCACGCCTCACTGACTGACTTGACAGGTGACAACAATGCACCACATGTCAGAGTGTCACTCACTTGTCTACCTGTCAAGCTGTCACCTGTCAAGCTGACAGGTTGTCAAGCCTTGTCACGCCTCACTGACTGACTTGACAGGTGACAACAATGCACCACATGTCAGAGTGTCACTCACTTGTCTACCTGTCAAGCTGTCACCTGTCAAGCTGACAGGTTGTCAAGCCTTGTCACGCCTCACTGACTGACTTGACAGGTGACAACAATGCACCACATGTCAGAGTGTCACTCACTTGTCTACCTGTCAAGCTGTCACCCGTCAAGCTGACAGGTTGTCAAGCCTTGTCACGCCTCACTGACTGACTTGACAGGTGACAACAATGCACCACATGTCAGAGTGTCACTCACTTGTCTACCTGTCAAGCTGTCACCTGTCAAGCTGACAGGTTGTCAAGCCTTGTCACGCCTCACTGACTGACTTGACAGGTGACAACAATGCACCACATGTCAGAGTGTCACTCACTTGTCTACCTGTCAAGCTGTCACCTGTCAAGCTGACAGGTTGTCAAGCCTTGTCACGCCTCACTGACTGACTTGACAGGTGACAACAATGCACCACATGTCAGAGTGTCACTCACTTGTCTACCTGTCAAGCTGTCACCTGTCAAGCTGACAGGTTGTCAAGCCTTGTCACGCCTCACTGACTGACTTGACAGGTGACAACAATGCACCACATGTCAGAGTGTCACTCACTTGTCTACCTGTCAAGCTGTCACCTGTCAAGCTGACAGGTTGTCAAGCCTTGTCACGCCTCACTGACTGACTTGACAGGTGACAACAATGCACCACATGTCAGAGTGTCACTCACTTGTCTACCTGTCAAGCTGTCACCTGTCAAGCTGACAGGTTGTCAAGCCTTGTCACGCCTCACTGACTGACTTGACAGGTGACAACAATGCACCACATGTCAGAGTGTCACTCACTTGTCTACCTGTCAAGCTGTCACCTGTCAAGCTGACAGGTTGTCAAGCCTTGTCACGCCTCACTGACTGACTTGACAGGTGACAACAATGCACCACATGTCAGAGTGTCACTCACTTGTCTACCTGTCAAGCTGTCACCTGTCAAGCTGACAGGTTGTCAAGCCTTGTCACGCCTCACTGACTGACTTGACAGGTGACAACAATGCACCACATGTCAGAGTGTCACTCACTTGTCTACCTGTCAAGCTGTCACCTGTCAAGCTGACAGGTTGTCAAGCCTTGTCACGCCTCACTGACTGACTTGACAGGTGACAACAATGCACCACATGTCAGAGTGTCACTCACTTGTCTACCTGTCAAGCTGTCACCTGTCAAGCTGACAGGTTGTCAAGCCTTGTCACGCCTCACTGACTGACTTGACAGGTGACAACAATGCACCACATGTCAGAGTGTCACTCACTTGTCTACCTGTCAAGCTGTCACCTGTCAAGCTGACAGGTTGTCAAGCCTTGTCACGCCTCACTGACTGACTTGACAGGTGACAACAATGCACCACATGTCAGAGTGTCACTCACTTGTCTACCTGTCAAGCTGTCACCTGTCAAGCTGACAGGTTGTCAAGCCTTGTCACGCCTCACTGACTGACTTGACAGGTGACAACAATGCACCACATGTCAGAGTGTCACTCACTTGTCTACCTGTCAAGCTGTCACCTGTCAAGCTGACAGGTTGTCAAGCCTTGTCACGCCTCACTGACTGACTTGACAGGTGACAACAATGCACCACATGTCAGAGTGTCACTCACTTGTCTACCTGTCAAGCTGTCACCTGTCAAGCTGACAGGTTGTCAAGCCTTGTCACGCCTCACTGACTGACTTGACAGGTGACAACAATGCACCACATGTCAGAGTGTCACTCACTTGTCTACCTGTCAAGCTGTCACCTGTCAAGCTGACAGGTTGTCAAGCCTTGTCACGCCTCACTGACTGACTTGACAGGTGACAACAATGCACCACATGTCAGAGTGTCACTCACTTGTCTACCTGTCAAGCTGTCACCTGTCAAGCTGACAGGTTGTCAAGCCTTGTCACGCCTCACTGACTGACTTGACAGGTGACAACAATGCACCACATGTCAGAGTGTCACTCACTTGTCTACCTGTCAAGCTGTCACCTGTCAAGCTGACAGGTTGTCAAGCCTTGTCACGCCTCACTGACTGACTTGACAGGTGACAACAATGCACCACATGTCAGAGTGTCACTCACTTGTCTACCTGTCAAGCTGTCACCTGTCAAGCTGACAGGTTGTCAAGCCTTGTCACCTCACTGACTGACTTGACAGGTGACAACAATGCACCACATGTCAGAGTGTCACTCACTTGTCTACCTGTCAAGCTGTCACCTGTCAAGCTGACAGGTTGTCAAGCCTTGTCACGCCTCACTGACTGACTTGACAGGTGACAACAATGCACCACATGTCAGTGTCACTCACTTGTCTACCTGTCAAGCTGTCACCTGTCAAGCTGACAGGTTGTCAAGCCTTGTCACGCCTCACTGACTGACTTGACAGGTGACAACAATGCACCACATGTCAGAGTGTCACTCACTTGTCTACCTGTCAAGCTGTCACCTGTCAAGCTGACAGGTTGTCAAGCCTTGTCACGCCTCACTGACTGACTTGACAGGTGACAACAATGCACCACATGTCAGAGTGTCACTCACTTGTCTACCTGTCAAGCTGTCACCTGTCAAGCTGACAGGTTGTCAAGCCTTGTCACGCCTCACTGACTGACTTGACAGGTGACAACAATGCACCACATGTCAGAGTGTCACTCACTTGTCTACCTGTCAAGCTGTCACCTGTCAAGCTGACAGGTTGTCAAGCCTTGTCACGCCTCACTGACTGACTTGACAGGTGACAACAATGCACCACATGTCAGAGTGTCACTCACTTGTCTACCTGTCAAGCTGTCACCTGTCAAGCTGACAGGTTGTCAAGCCTTGTCACGCCTCACTGACTGACTTGACAGGTGACAACAATGCACCACATGTCAGAGTGTCACTCACTTGTCTACCTGTCAAGCTGTCACCTGTCAAGCTGACAGGTTGTCAAGCCTTGTCACGCCTCACTGACTGACTTGACAGTGACAACAATGCACCACATGTCAGAGTGTCACTCACTTGTCTACCTGTCAAGCTGTCACCTGTCAAGCTGACAGGTTGTCAAGCCTTGTCACGCCTCACTGACTGACTTGACAGGTGACAACAATGCACCACATGTCAGAGTGTCACTCACTTGTCTACCTGTCAAGCTGTCACCTGTCAAGCTGACAGGTTGTCAAGCCTTGTCACGCCTCACTGACTGACTTGACAGTGACAACAATGCACCACATGTCAGAGTGTCACTCACTTGTCTACCTGTCAAGCTGTCACCTGTCAAGCTGACAGGTTGTCAAGCCTTGTCACGCCTCACTGACTGACTTGACAGGTGACAACAATGCACCACATGTCAGAGTGTCACTCACTTGTCTACCTGTCAAGCTGTCACCTGTCAAGCTGACAGGTTGTCAAGCCTTGTCACGCCTCACTGACTGACTTGACAGGTGACAACAATGCACCACATGTCAGAGTGTCACTCACTTGTCTACCTGTCAAGCTGTCACCTGTCAAGCTGACAGGTTGTCAAGCCTTGTCACGCCTCACTGACTGACTTGACAGGTGACAACAATGCACCACATGTCAGAGTGTCACTCACTTGTCTACCTGTCAAGCTGTCACCTGTCAAGCTGACAGGTTGTCAAGCCTTGTCACGCCTCACTGACTGACTTGACAGGTGACAACAATGCACCACATGTCAGAGTGTCACTCACTTGTCTACCTGTCAAGCTGTCACCTGTCAAGCTGACAGGTTGTCAAGCCTTGTCACGCCTCACTGACTGACTTGACAGGTGACAACAATGCACCACATGTCAGAGTGTCACTCACTTGTCTACCTGTCAAGCTGTCACCTGTCAAGCTGACAGGTTGTCAAGCCTTGTCACGCCTCACTGACTGACTTGACAGGTGACAACAATGCACCACATGTCAGAGTGTCACTCACTTGTCTACCTGTCAAGCTGTCACCTGTCAAGCTGACAGGTTGTCAAGCCTTGTCACGCCTCACTGACTGACTTGACAGGTGACAACAATGCACCACATGTCAGAGTGTCACTCACTTGTCTACCTGTCAAGCTGTCACCTGTCAAGCTGACAGGTTGTCAAGCCTTGTCACGCCTCACTGACTGACTTGACAGGTGACAACAATGCACCACATGTCAGAGTGTCACTCACTTGTCTACCTGTCAAGCTGTCACCTGTCAAGCTGACAGGTTGTCAAGCCTTGTCACGCCTCACTGACTGACTTGACAGGTGACAACAATGCACCACATGTCAGAGTGTCACTCACTTGTCTACCTGTCAAGCTGTCACCTGTCAAGCTGACAGGTTGTCAAGCCTTGTCACGCCTCACTGACTGACTTGACAGGTGACAACAATGCACCACATGTCAGAGTGTCACTCACTTGTCTACCTGTCAAGCTGTCACCTGTCAAGCTGACAGGTTGTCAAGCCTTGTCACGCCTCACTGACTGACTTGACAGGTGACAACAATGCACCACATGTCAGAGTGTCACTCACTTGTCTACCTGTCAAGCTGTCACCTGTCAAGCTGACAGGTTGTCAAGCCTTGTCACGCCTCACTGACTGACTTGACAGGTGACAACAATGCACCACATGTCAGAGTGTCACTCACTTGTCTACCTGTCAAGCTGTCACCTGTCAAGCTGACAGGTTGTCAAGCCTTGTCACGCCTCACTGACTGACTTGACAGGTGACAACAATGCACCACATGTCAGAGTGTCACTCACTTGTCTACCTGTCAAGCTGTCACCTGTCAAGCTGACAGGTTGTCAAGCCTTGTCACGCCTCACTGACTGACTTGACAGGTGACAACAATGCACCACATGTCAGAGTGTCACTCACTTGTCTACCTGTCAAGCTGTCACCTGTCAAGCTGACAGGTTGTCAAGCCTTGTCACGCCTCACTGACTGACTTGACAGGTGACAACAATGCACCACATGTCAGAGTGTCACTCACTTGTCTACCTGTCAAGCTGTCACCTGTCAAGCTGACAGGTTGTCAAGCCTTGTCACGCCTCACTGACTGACTTGACAGGTGACAACAATGCACCACATGTCAGAGTGTCACTCACTTGTCTACCTGTCAAGCTGTCACCTGTCAAGCTGACAGGTTGTCAAGCCTTGTCACGCCTCACTGACTGACTTGACAGGTGACAACAATGCACCACATGTCAGAGTGTCACTCACTTGTCTACCTGTCAAGCTGTCACCTGTCAAGCTGACAGGTTGTCAAGCCTTGTCACGCCTCACTGACTGACTTGACAGGTGACAACAATGCACCACATGTCAGAGTGTCACTCACTTGTCTACCTGTCAAGCTGTCACCTGTCAAGCTGACAGGTTGTCAAGCCTTGTCACGCCTCACTGACTGACTTGACAGGTGACAACAATGCACCACATGTCAGAGTGTCACTCACTTGTCTACCTGTCAAGCTGTCACCTGTCAAGCTGACAGGTTGTCAAGCCTTGTCACGCCTCACTGACTGACTTGACAGGTGACAACAATGCACCACATGTCAGAGTGTCACTCACTTGTCTACCTGTCAAGCTGTCACCTGTCAAGCTGACAGGTTGTCAAGCCTTGTCACGCCTCACTGACTGACTTGACAGGTGACAACAATGCACCACATGTCAGAGTGTCACTCACTTGTCTACCTGTCAAGCTGTCACCTGTCAAGCTGACAGGTTGTCAAGCCTTGTCACGCCTCACTGACTGACTTGACAGGTGACAACAATGCACCACATGTCAGAGTGTCACTCACTTGTCTACCTGTCAAGCTGTCACCTGTCAAGCTGACAGGTTGTCAAGCCTTGTCACGCCTCACTGACTGACTTGACAGGTGACAACAATGCACCACATGTCAGAGTGTCACTCACTTGTCTACCTGTCAAGCTGTCACCTGTCAAGCTGACAGGTTGTCAAGCCTTGTCACGCCTCACTGACTGACTTGACAGGTGACAACAATGCACCACATGTCAGAGTGTCACTCACTTGTCTACCTGTCAAGCTGTCACCTGTCAAGCTGACAGGTTGTCAAGCCTTGTCACGCCTCACTGACTGACTTGACAGGTGACAACAATGCACCACATGTCAGAGTGTCACTCACTTGTCTACCTGTCAAGCTGTCACCTGTCAAGCTGACAGGTTGTCAAGCCTTGTCACGCCTCACTGACTGACTTGACAGGTGACAACAATGCACCACATGTCAGAGTGTCACTCACTTGTCTACCTGTCAAGCTGTCACCTGTCAAGCTGACAGGTTGTCAAGCCTTGTCACGCCTCACTGACTGACTTGACAGGTGACAACAATGCACCACATGTCAGAGTGTCACTCACTTGTCTACCTGTCAAGCTGTCACCTGTCAAGCTGACAGGTTGTCAAGCCTTGTCACGCCTCACTGACTGACTTGACAGGTGACAACAATGCACCACATGTCAGAGTGTCACTCACTTGTCTACCTGTCAAGCTGTCACCTGTCAAGCTGACAGGTTGTCAAGCCTTGTCACGCCTCACTGACTGACTTGACAGGTGACAACAATGCACCACATGTCAGAGTGTCACTCACTTGTCTACCTGTCAAGCTGTCACCTGTCAAGCTGACAGGTTGTCAAGCCTTGTCACGCCTCACTGACTGACTTGACAGGTGACAACAATGCACCACATGTCAGAGTGTCACTCACTTGTCTACCTGTCAAGCTGTCACCTGTCAAGCTGACAGGTTGTCAAGCCTTGTCACGCCTCACTGACTGACTTGACAGGTGACAACAATGCACCACATGTCAGAGTGTCACTCACTTGTCTACCTGTCAAGCTGTCACCTGTCAAGCTGACAGGTTGTCAAGCCTTGTCACGCCTCACTGACTGACTTGACAGGTGACAACAATGCACCACATGTCAGAGTGTCACTCACTTGTCTACCTGTCAAGCTGTCACCTGTCAAGCTGACAGGTTGTCAAGCCTTGTCACGCCTCACTGACTGACTTGACAGGTGACAACATGCACCACATGTCAGAGTGTCACTCACTTGTCTACCTGTCAAGCTGTCACCTGTCAAGCTGACAGGTTGTCAAGCCTTGTCACGCCTCACTGACTGACTTGACAGGTGACAACAATGCACCACATGTCAGAGTGTCACTCACTTGTCTACCTGTCAAGCTGTCACCTGTCAAGCTGACAGGTTGTCAAGCCTTGTCACGCCTCACTGACTGACTTGACAGGTGACAACAATGCACCACATGTCAGAGTGTCACTCACTTGTCTACCTGTCAAGCTGTCACCTGTCAAGCTGACAGGTTGTCAAGCCTTGTCACGCCTCACTGACTGACTTGACAGGTGACAACAATGCACCACATGTCAGAGTGTCACTCACTTGTCTACCTGTCAAGCTGTCACCTGTCAAGCTGACAGGTTGTCAAGCCTTGTCACGCCTCACTGACTGACTTGACAGGTGACAACAATGCACCACATGTCAGAGTGTCACTCACTTGTCTACCTGTCAAGCTGTCACCTGTCAAGCTGACAGGTTGTCAAGCCTTGTCACGCCTCACTGACTGACTTGACAGGTGACAACAATGCACCACATGTCAGAGTGTCACTCACTTGTCTACCTGTCAAGCTGTCACCTGTCAAGCTGACAGGTTGTCAAGCCTTGTCACGCCTCACTGACTGACTTGACAGGTGACAACAATGCACCACATGTCAGAGTGTCACTCACTTGTCTACCTGTCAAGCTGTCACCTGTCAAGCTGACAGGTTGTCAAGCCTTGTCACGCCTCACTGACTGACTTGACAGGTGACAACAATGCACCACATGTCAGAGTGTCACTCACTTGTCTACCTGTCAAGCTGTCACCTGTCAAGCTGACAGGTTGTCAAGCCTTGTCACGCCTCACTGACTGACTTGACAGGTGACAACAATGCACCACATGTCAGAGTGTCACTCACTTGTCTACCTGTCAAGCTGTCACCTGTCAAGCTGACAGGTTGTCAAGCCTTGTCACGCCTCACTGACTGACTTGACAGGTGACAACAATGCACCACATGTCAGAGTGTCACTCACTTGTCTACCTGTCAAGCTGTCACCTGTCAAGCTGACAGGTTGTCAAGCCTTGTCACGCCTCACTGACTGACTTGACAGGTGACAACAATGCACCACATGTCAGAGTGTCACTCACTTGTCTACCTGTCAAGCTGTCACCTGTCAAGCTGACAGGTTGTCAAGCCTTGTCACGCCTCACTGACTGACTTGACAGGTGACAACAATGCACCACATGTCAGAGTGTCACTCACTTGTCTACCTGTCAAGCTGTCACCTGTCAAGCTGACAGGTTGTCAAGCCTTGTCACGCCTCACTGACTGACTTGACAGGTGACAACAATGCACCACATGTCAGAGTGTCACTCACTTGTCTACCTGTCAAGCTGTCACCTGTCAAGCTGACAGGTTGTCAAGCCTTGTCACGCCTCACTGACTGACTTGACAGGTGACAACAATGCACCACATGTCAGAGTGTCACTCACTTGTCTACCTGTCAAGCTGTCACCTGTCAAGCTGACAGGTTGTCAAGCCTTGTCACGCCTCACTGACTGACTTGACAGGTGACAACAATGCACCACATGTCAGAGTGTCACTCACTTGTCTACCTGTCAAGCTGTCACCTGTCAAGCTGACAGGTTGTCAAGCCTTGTCACGCCTCACTGACTGACTTGACAGGTGACAACAATGCACCACATGTCAGAGTGTCACTCACTTGTCTACCTGTCAAGCTGTCACCTGTCAAGCTGACAGGTTGTCAAGCCTTGTCACGCCTCACTGACTGACTTGACAGGTGACAACAATGCACCACATGTCAGAGTGTCACTCACTTGTCTACCTGTCAAGCTGTCACCTGTCAAGCTGACAGGTTGTCAAGCCTTGTCACGCCTCACTGACTGACTTGACAGGTGACAACAATGCACCACATGTCAGAGTGTCACTCACTTGTCTACCTGTCAAGCTGTCACCTGTCAAGCTGACAGGTTGTCAAGCCTTGTCACGCCTCACTGACTGACTTGACAGGTGACAACAATGCACCACATGTCAGAGTGTCACTCACTTGTCTACCTGTCAAGCTGTCACCTGTCAAGCTGACAGGTTGTCAAGCCTTGTCACGCCTCACTGACTGACTTGACAGGTGACAACAATGCACCACATGTCAGAGTGTCACTCACTTGTCTACCTCTCAAGCTGTCACCTGTCAAGCTGACAGGTTGTCAAGCCTTGTCACGCCTCACTGACTGACTTGACAGGTGACAACAATGCACCACATGTCAGAGTGTCACTCACTTGTCTACCTGTCAAGCTGTCACCTGTCAAGCTGACAGGTTGTCAAGCCTTGTCACGCCTCACTGACTGACTTGACAGGTGACAACAATGCACCACATGTCAGAGTGTCACTCACTTGTCTACCTGTCAAGCTGTCACCTGTCAAGCTGACAGGTTGTCAAGCCTTGTCACGCCTCACTGACTGACTTGACAGGTGACAACAATGCACCACATGTCAGAGTGTCACTCACTTGTCTACCTCTCAAGCTGTCACCTGTCAAGCTGACAGGTTGTCAAGCCTTGTCACGCCTCACTGACTGACTTGACAGGTGACAACTATGCACCACATGTCAGAGTGTCACTCACTTGTCTACCTCTCAAGCTGTCACCTGTCAAGCTGACAGGTTGTCAAGCCTTGTCACGCCTCACTGACTGACTTGACAGGTGACAACAATGCACCACATGTCAGAGTGTCACTCACTTGTCTACCTCTCAAGCTGTCACCTGTCAAGCTGACAGGTTGTCAAGCCTTGTCACGCCTCACTGACTGACTTGACAGGTGACAATGCACCACATGTCAGAGTGTCACTCACTTGTCTACCTCTCAAGCTGTCACCTGTCAAGCTGACAGGTTGTCAAGCCTTGTCACGCCTCACTGACTGACTTGACAGGTGACAACAATGCACCACATGTCAGAGTGTCACTCACTTGTCTACCTCTCAAGCTGTCACCTGTCAAGCTGACAGGTTGTCAAGCCTTGTCACGCCTCACTGACTGACTTGACAGGTGACAACAATGCACCACATGTCAGAGTGTCACTCACTTGTCTACCTCTCAAGCTGTCACCTGTCAAGCTGACAGGTTGTCAAGCCTTGTCACGCCTCACTGACTGACTTGACAGGTGACAACAATGCACCACATGTCAGAGTGTCACTCACTTGTCTACCTGTCAAGCTGTCACCTGTCAAGCTGACAGGTTGTCAAGCCTTGTCACGCCTCACTGACTGACTTGACAGGTGACAACAATGCACCACATGTCAGAGTGTCACTCACTTGTCTACCTGTCAAGCTGTCACCTGTCAAGCTGACAGGTTGTCAAGCCTTGTCACGCCTCACTGACTGACTTGACAGGTGACAACAATGCACCACATGTCAGAGTGTCACTCACTTGTCTACCTCTCAAGCTGTCACCTGTCAAGCTGACAGGTTGTCAAGCCTTGTCACGCCTCACTGACTGACTTGACAGGTGACAACAATGCACCACATGTCAGAGTGTCACTCACTTGTCTACCTCTCAAGCTGTCACCTGTCAAGCTGACAGGTTGTCAAGCCTTGTCACGCCTCACTGACTGACTTGACAGGTGACAACAATGCACCACATGTCAGAGTGTCACTCACTTGTCTACCTCTCAAGCTGTCACCTGTCAAGCTGACAGGTTGTCAAGCCTTGTCACGCCTCACTGACTGACTTGACAGGTGACAACAATGCACCACATGTCAGAGTGTCACTCACTTGTCTACCTCTCAAGCTGTCACCTGTCAAGCTGACAGGTTGTCAAGCCTTGTCACGCCTCACTGACTGACTTGACAGGTGACAACAATGCACCACATGTCAGAGTGTCACTCACTTGTCTACCTGTCAAGCTGTCACCTGTCAAGCTGACAGGTTGTCAAGCCTTGTCACGCCTCACTGACTGACTTGACAGGTGACAACAATGCACCACATGTCAGAGTGTCACTCACTTGTCTACCTCTCAAGCTGTCACCTGTCAAGCTGACAGGTTGTCAAGCCTTGTCACGCCTCACTGACTGACTTGACAGGTGACAACAATGCACCACATGTCAGAGTGTCACTCACTTGTCTACCTGTCAAGCTGTCACCTGTCAAGCTGACAGGTTGTCAAGCCTTGTCACGCCTCACTGACTGACTTGACAGGTGACAAATGCACCACATGTCAGAGTGTCACTCACTTGTCTACCTCTCAAGCTGTCACCTGTCAAGCTGACAGGTTGTCAAGCCTTGTCACGCCTCACTGACTGACTTGACAGGTGACAACAATGCACCACATGTCAGAGTGTCACTCACTTGTCTACCTCTCAAGCTGTCACCTGTCAAGCTGACAGGTTGTCAAGCCTTGTCACGCCTCACTGACTGACTTGACAGGTGACAACTATGCACCACATGTCAGAGTGTCACTCACTTGTCTACCTCTCAAGCTGTCACCTGTCAAGCTGACAGGTTGTCAAGCCTTGTCACGCCTCACTGACTGACTTGACAGGTGACAACAATGCACCACATGTCAGAGTGTCACTCACTTGTCTACCTCTCAAGCTGTCACCTGTCAAGCTGACAGGTTGTCAAGCCTTGTCACGCCTCACTGACTGACTTGACAGGTGACAACTATGCACCACATGTCAGAGTGTCACTCACTTGTCTACCTCTCAAGCTGTCACCTGTCAAGCTGACAGGTTGTCAAGCCTTGTCACGCCTCACTGACTGACTTGACAGGTGACAACAATGCACCACATGTCAGAGTGTCACTCACTTGTCTACCTCTCAAGCTGTCACCTGTCAAGCTGACAGGTTGTCAAGCCTTGTCACGCCTCACTGACTGACTTGACAGGTGACAACAATGCACCACATGTCAGAGTGTCACTCACTTGTCTACCTCTCAAGCTGTCACCTGTCAAGCTGACAGGTTGTCAAGCCTTGTCACGCCTCACTGACTGACTTGACAGGTGACAACTATGCACCACATGTCAGAGTGTCACTCACTTGTCTACCTCTCAAGCTGTCACCTGTCAAGCTGACAGGTTGTCAAGCCTTGTCACGCCTCACTGACTGACTTGACAGGTGACAACTATGCACCACATGTCAGAGTGTCACTCACTTGTCTACCTCTCAAGCTGTCACCTGTCAAGCTGACAGGTTGTCAAGCCTTGTCACGCCTCACTGACTGACTTGACAGGTGACAACTATGCACCACATGTCAGAGTGTCACTCACTTGTCTACCTCTCAAGCTGTCACCTGTCAAGCTGACAGGTTGTCAAGCCTTGTCACGCCTCACTGACTGACTTGACAGGTGACAACAATGCACCACATGTCAGAGTGTCACTCACTTGTCTACCTCTCAAGCTGTCACCTGTCAAGCTGACAGGTTGTCAAGCCTTGTCACGCCTCACTGACTGACTTGACAGGTGACAACAATGCACCACATGTCAGAGTGTCACTCACTTGTCTACCTCTCAAGCTGTCACCTGTCAAGCTGACAGGTTGTCAAGCCTTGTCACGCCTCACTGACTGACTTGACAGGTGACAACTATGCACCACATGTCAGAGTGTCACTCACTTGTCTACCTCTCAAGCTGTCACCTGTCAAGCTGACAGGTTGTCAAGCCTTGTCACGCCTCACTGACTGACTTGACAGGTGACAACAATGCACCACATGTCAGAGTGTCACTCACTTGTCTACCTCTCAAGCTGTCACCTGTCAAGCTGACAGGTTGTCAAGCCTTGTCACGCCTCACTGACTGACTTGACAGGTGACAACAATGCACCACATGTCAGAGTGTCACTCACTTGTCTACCTCTCAAGCTGTCACCTGTCAAGCTGACAGGTTGTCAAGCCTTGTCACGCCTCACTGACTGACTTGACAGGTGACAACAATGCACCACATGTCAGAGTGTCACTCACTTGTCTACCTCTCAAGCTGTCACCTGTCAAGCTGACAGGTTGTCAAGCCTTGTCACGCCTCACTGACTGACTTGACAGGTGACAACTATGCACCACATGTCAGAGTGTCACTCACTTGTCTACCTCTCAAGCTGTCACCTGTCAAGCTGACAGGTTGTCAAGCCTTGTCACGCCTCACTGACTGACTTGACAGGTGACAACAATGCACCACATGTCAGAGTGTCACTCACTTGTCTACCTCTCAAGCTGTCACCTGTCAAGCTGACAGGTTGTCAAGCCTTGTCACGCCTCACTGACTGACTTGACAGGTGACAACTATGCACCACATGTCAGAGTGTCACTCACTTGTCTACCTCTCAAGCTGTCACCTGTCAAGCTGACAGGTTGTCAAGCCTTGTCACGCCTCACTGACTGACTTGACAGGTGACAACTATGCACCACATGTCAGAGTGTCACTCACTTGTCTACCTCTCAAGCTGTCACCTGTCAAGCTGACAGGTTGTCAAGCCTTGTCACGCCTCACTGACTGACTTGACAGGTGACAACAATGCACCACATGTCAGAGTGTCACTCACTTGTCTACCTCTCAAGCTGTCACCTGTCAAGCTGACAGGTTGTCAAGCCTTGTCACGCCTCACTGACTGACTTGACAGGTGACAACTATGCACCACATGTCAGAGTGTCACTCACTTGTCTACCTCTCAAGCTGTCACCTGTCAAGCTGACAGGTTGTCAAGCCTTGTCACGCCTCACTGACTGACTTGACAGGTGACAACTATGCACCACATGTCAGAGTGTCACTCACTTGTCTACCTCTCAAGCTGTCACCTGTCAAGCTGACAGGTTGTCAAGCCTTGTCACGCCTCACTGACTGACTTGACAGGTGACAACTATGCACCACATGTCAGAGTGTCACTCACTTGTCTACCTCTCAAGCTGTCACCTGTCAAGCTGACAGGTTGTCAAGCCTTGTCACGCCTCACTGACTGACTTGACAGGTGACAACTATGCACCACATGTCAGAGTGTCACTCACTTGTCTACCTCTCAAGCTGTCACCTGTCAAGCTGACAGGTTGTCAAGCCTTGTCACGCCTCACTGACTGACTTGACAGGTGACAACATGCACCACATGTCAGAGTGTCACTCACTTGTCTACCTCTCAAGCTGTCACCTGTCAAGCTGACAGGTTGTCAAGCCTTGTCACGCCTCACTGACTGACTTGACAGGTGACAACTATGCACCACATGTCAGAGTGTCACTCACTTGTCTACCTCTCAAGCTGTCACCTGTCAAGCTGACAGGTTGTCAAGCCTTGTCACGCCTCACTGACTGACTTGACAGGTGACAACTATGCACCACATGTCAGAGTGTCACTCACTTGTCTACCTCTCAAGCTGTCACCTGTCAAGCTGACAGGTTGTCAAGCCTTGTCACGCCTCACTGACTGACTTGACAGGTGACAACTATGCACCACATGTCAGAGTGTCACTCACTTGTCTACCTCTCAAGCTGTCACCTGTCAAGCTGACAGGTTGTCAAGCCTTGTCACGCCTCACTGACTGACTTGACAGGTGACAACTATGCACCACATGTCAGAGTGTCACTCACTTGTCTACCTCTCAAGCTGTCACCTGTCAAGCTGACAGGTTGTCAAGCCTTGTCACGCCTCACTGACTGACTTGACAGGTGACAACTATGCACCACATGTCAGAGTGTCACTCACTTGTCTACCTCTCAAGCTGTCACCTGTCAAGCTGACAGGTTGTCAAGCCTTGTCACGCCTCACTGACTGACTTGACAGGTGACAACTATGCACCACATGTCAGAGTGTCACTCACTTGTCTACCTCTCAAGCTGTCACCTGTCAAGCTGACAGGTTGTCAAGCCTTGTCACGCCTCACTGACTGACTTGACAGGTGACAACTATGCACCACATGTCAGAGTGTCACTCACTTGTCTACCTCTCAAGCTGTCACCTGTCAAGCTGACAGGTTGTCAAGCCTTGTCACGCCTCACTGACTGACTTGACAGGTGACAACTATGCACCACATGTCAGAGTGTCACTCACTTGTCTACCTCTCAAGCTGTCACCTGTCAAGCTGACAGGTTGTCAAGCCTTGTCACGCCTCACTGACTGACTTGACAGGTGACAACTATGCACCACATGTCAGAGTGTCACTCACTTGTCTACCTCTCAAGCTGTCACCTGTCAAGCTGACAGGTTGTCAAGCCTTGTCACGCCTCACTGACTGACTTGACAGGTGACAACAATGCACCACATGTCAGAGTGTCACTCACTTGTCTACCTCTCAAGCTGTCACCTGTCAAGCTGACAGGTTGTCAAGCCTTGTCACGCCTCACTGACTGACTTGACAGGTGACAACTATGCACCACATGTCAGAGTGTCACTCACTTGTCTACCTCTCAAGCTGTCACCTGTCAAGCTGACAGGTTGTCAAGCCTTGTCACGCCTCACTGACTGACTTGACAGGTGACAACTATGCACCACATGTCAGAGTGTCACTCACTTGTCTACCTCTCAAGCTGTCACCTGTCAAGCTGACAGGTTGTCAAGCCTTGTCACGCCTCACTGACTGACTTGACAGGTGACAACTATGCACCACATGTCAGAGTGTCACTCACTTGTCTACCTCTCAAGCTGTCACCTGTCAAGCTGACAGGTTGTCAAGCCTTGTCACGCCTCACTGACTGACTTGACAGGTGACAACTATGCACCACATGTCAGAGTGTCACTCACTTGTCTACCTCTCAAGCTGTCACCTGTCAAGCTGACAGGTTGTCAAGCCTTGTCACGCCTCACTGACTGACTTGACAGGTGACAACTATGCACCACATGTCAGAGTGTCACTCACTTGTCTACCTCTCAAGCTGTCACCTGTCAAGCTGACAGGTTGTCAAGCCTTGTCACGCCTCACTGACTGACTTGACAGGTGACAACTATGCACCACATGTCAGAGTGTCACTCACTTGTCTACCTCTCAAGCTGTCACCTGTCAAGCTGACAGGTTGTCAAGCCTTGTCACGCCTCACTGACTGACTTGACAGGTGACAACAATGCACCACATGTCAGAGTGTCACTCACTTGTCTACCTCTCAAGCTGTCACCTGTCAAGCTGACAGGTTGTCAAGCCTTGTCACGCCTCACTGACTGACTTGACAGGTGACAACTATGCACCACATGTCAGAGTGTCACTCACTTGTCTACCTCTCAAGCTGTCACCTGTCAAGCTGACAGGTTGTCAAGCCTTGTCACGCCTCACTGACTGACTTGACAGGTGACAACAATGCACCACATGTCAGAGTGTCACTCACTTGTCTACCTCTCAAGCTGTCACCTGTCAAGCTGACAGGTTGTCAAGCCTTGTCACGCCTCACTGACTGACTTGACAGGTGACAACTATGCACCACATGTCAGAGTGTCACTCACTTGTCTACCTCTCAAGCTGTCACCTGTCAAGCTGACAGGTTGTCAAGCCTTGTCACGCCTCACTGACTGACTTGACAGGTGACAACTATGCACCACATGTCAGAGTGTCACTCACTTGTCTACCTCTCAAGCTGTCACCTGTCAAGCTGACAGGTTGTCAAGCCTTGTCACGCCTCACTGACTGACTTGACAGGTGACAACTATGCACCACATGTCAGAGTGTCACTCACTTGTCTACCTCTCAAGCTGTCACCTGTCAAGCTGACAGGTTGTCAAGCCTTGTCACGCCTCACTGACTGACTTGACAGGTGACAACAATGCACCACATGTCAGAGTGTCACTCACTTGTCTACCTCTCAAGCTGTCACCTGTCAAGCTGACAGGTTGTCAAGCCTTGTCACGCCTCACTGACTGACTTGACAGGTGACAACTATGCACCACATGTCAGAGTGTCACTCACTTGTCTACCTCTCAAGCTGTCACCTGTCAAGCTGACAGGTTGTCAAGCCTTGTCACGCCTCACTGACTGACTTGACAGGTGACAACTATGCACCACATGTCAGAGTGTCACTCACTTGTCTACCTCTCAAGCTGTCACCTGTCAAGCTGACAGGTTGTCAAGCCTTGTCACGCCTCACTGACTGACTTGACAGGTGACAACTATGCACCACATGTCAGAGTGTCACTCACTTGTCTACCTCTCAAGCTGTCACCTGTCAAGCTGACAGGTTGTCAAGCCTTGTCACGCCTCACTGACTGACTTGACAGGTGACAACTATGCACCACATGTCAGAGTGTCACTCACTTGTCTACCTCTCAAGCTGTCACCTGTCAAGCTGACAGGTTGTCAAGCCTTGTCACGCCTCACTGACTGACTTGACAGGTGACAACTATGCACCACATGTCAGAGTGTCACTCACTTGTCTACCTCTCAAGCTGTCACCTGTCAAGCTGACAGGTTGTCAAGCCTTGTCACGCCTCACTGACTGACTTGACAGGTGACAACTATGCACCACATGTCAGAGTGTCACTCACTTGTCTACCTCTCAAGCTGTCACCTGTCAAGCTGACAGGTTGTCAAGCCTTGTCACGCCTCACTGACTGACTTGACAGGTGACAACTATGCACCACATGTCAGAGTGTCACTCACTTGTCTACCTCTCAAGCTGTCACCTGTCAAGCTGACAGGTTGTCAAGCCTTGTCACGCCTCACTGACTGACTTGACAGGTGACAACTATGCACCACATGTCAGAGTGTCACTCACTTGTCTACCTCTCAAGCTGTCACCTGTCAAGCTGACAGGTTGTCAAGCCTTGTCACGCCTCACTGACTGACTTGACAGGTGACAACTATGCACCACATGTCAGAGTGTCACTCACTTGTCTACCTCTCAAGCTGTCACCTGTCAAGCTGACAGGTTGTCAAGCCTTGTCACGCCTCACTGACTGACTTGACAGGTGACAACTATGCACCACATGTCAGAGTGTCACTCACTTGTCTACCTCTCAAGCTGTCACCTGTCAAGCTGACAGGTTGTCAAGCCTTGTCACGCCTCACTGACTGACTTGACAGGTGACAACTATGCACCACATGTCAGAGTGTCACTCACTTGTCTACCTCTCAAGCTGTCACCTGTCAAGCTGACAGGTTGTCAAGCCTTGTCACGCCTCACTGACTGACTTGACAGGTGACAACTATGCACCACATGTCAGAGTGTCACTCACTTGTCTACCTCTCAAGCTGTCACCTGTCAAGCTGACAGGTTGTCAAGCCTTGTCACGCCTCACTGACTGACTTGACAGGTGACAACTATGCACCACATGTCAGAGTGTCACTCACTTGTCTACCTCTCAAGCTGTCACCTGTCAAGCTGACAGGTTGTCAAGCCTTGTCACGCCTCACTGACTGACTTGACAGGTGACAACTATGCACCACATGTCAGAGTGTCACTCACTTGTCTACCTCTCAAGCTGTCACCTGTCAAGCTGACAGGTTGTCAAGCCTTGTCACGCCTCACTGACTGACTTGACAGGTGACAACTATGCACCACATGTCAGAGTGTCACTCACTTGTCTACCTCTCAAGCTGTCACCTGTCAAGCTGACAGGTTGTCAAGCCTTGTCACGCCTCACTGACTGACTTGACAGGTGACAACTATGCACCACATGTCAGAGTGTCACTCACTTGTCTACCTCTCAAGCTGTCACCTGTCAAGCTGACAGGTTGTCAAGCCTTGTCACGCCTCACTGACTGACTTGACAGGTGACAACTATGCACCACATGTCAGAGTGTCACTCACTTGTCTACCTCTCAAGCTGTCACCTGTCAAGCTGACAGGTTGTCAAGCCTTGTCACGCCTCACTGACTGACTTGACAGGTGACAACTATGCACCACATGTCAGAGTGTCACTCACTTGTCTACCTCTCAAGCTGTCACCTGTCAAGCTGACAGGTTGTCAAGCCTTGTCACGCCTCACTGACTGACTTGACAGGTGACAACTATGCACCACATGTCAGAGTGTCACTCACTTGTCTACCTCTCAAGCTGTCACCTGTCAAGCTGACAGGTTGTCAAGCCTTGTCACGCCTCACTGACTGACTTGACAGGTGACAACTATGCACCACATGTCAGAGTGTCACTCACTTGTCTACCTCTCAAGCTGTCACCTGTCAAGCTGACAGGTTGTCAAGCCTTGTCACGCCTCACTGACTGACTTGACAGGTGACAACTATGCACCACATGTCAGAGTGTCACTCACTTGTCTACCTCTCAAGCTGTCACCTGTCAAGCTGACAGGTTGTCAAGCCTTGTCACGCCTCACTGACTGACTTGACAGGTGACAACTATGCACCACATGTCAGAGTGTCACTCACTTGTCTACCTCTCAAGCTGTCACCTGTCAAGCTGACAGGTTGTCAAGCCTTGTCACGCCTCACTGACTGACTTGACAGGTGACAACTATGCACCACATGTCAGAGTGTCACTCACTTGTCTACCTCTCAAGCTGTCACCTGTCAAGCTGACAGGTTGTCAAGCCTTGTCACGCCTCACTGACTGACTTGACAGGTGACAACTATGCACCACATGTCAGAGTGTCACTCACTTGTCTACCTCTCAAGCTGTCACCTGTCAAGCTGACAGGTTGTCAAGCCTTGTCACGCCTCACTGACTGACTTGACAGGTGACAACTATGCACCACATGTCAGAGTGTCACTCACTTGTCTACCTCTCAAGCTGTCACCTGTCAAGCTGACAGGTTGTCAAGCCTTGTCACGCCTCACTGACTGACTTGACAGGTGACAACTATGCACCACATGTCAGAGTGTCACTCACTTGTCTACCTCTCAAGCTGTCACCTGTCAAGCTGACAGGTTGTCAAGCCTTGTCACGCCTCACTGACTGACTTGACAGGTGACAACTATGCACCACATGTCAGAGTGTCACTCACTTGTCTACCTCTCAAGCTGTCACCTGTCAAGCTGACAGGTTGTCAAGCCTTGTCACGCCTCACTGACTGACTTGACAGGTGACAACTATGCACCACATGTCAGAGTGTCACTCACTTGTCTACCTCTCAAGCTGTCACCTGTCAAGCTGACAGGTTGTCAAGCCTTGTCACGCCTCACTGACTGACTTGACAGGTGACAACTATGCACCACATGTCAGAGTGTCACTCACTTGTCTACCTCTCAAGCTGTCACCTGTCAAGCTGACAGGTTGTCAAGCCTTGTCACGCCTCACTGACTGACTTGACAGGTGACAACTATGCACCACATGTCAGAGTGTCACTCACTTGTCTACCTCTCAAGCTGTCACCTGTCAAGCTGACAGGTTGTCAAGCCTTGTCACGCCTCACTGACTGACTTGACAGGTGACAACTATGCACCACATGTCAGAGTGTCACTCACTTGTCTACCTCTCAAGCTGTCACCTGTCAAGCTGACAGGTTGTCAAGCCTTGTCACGCCTCACTGACTGACTTGACAGGTGACAACTATGCACCACATGTCAGAGTGTCACTCACTTGTCTACCTCTCAAGCTGTCACCTGTCAAGCTGACAGGTTGTCAAGCCTTGTCACGCCTCACTGACTGACTTGACAGGTGACAACTATGCACCACATGTCAGAGTGTCACTCACTTGTCTACCTCTCAAGCTGTCACCTGTCAAGCTGACAGGTTGTCAAGCCTTGTCACGCCTCACTGACTGACTTGACAGGTGACAACTATGCACCACATGTCAGAGTGTCACTCACTTGTCTACCTCTCAAGCTGTCACCTGTCAAGCTGACAGGTTGTCAAGCCTTGTCACGCCTCACTGACTGACTTGACAGGTGACAACTATGCACCACATGTCAGAGTGTCACTCACTTGTCTACCTCTCAAGCTGTCACCTGTCAAGCTGACAGGTTGTCAAGCCTTGTCACGCCTCACTGACTGACTTGACAGGTGACAACTATGCACCACATGTCAGAGTGTCACTCACTTGTCTACCTCTCAAGCTGTCACCTGTCAAGCTGACAGGTTGTCAAGCCTTGTCACGCCTCACTGACTGACTTGACAGGTGACAACTATGCACCACATGTCAGAGTGTCACTCACTTGTCTACCTCTCAAGCTGTCACCTGTCAAGCTGACAGGTTGTCAAGCCTTGTCACGCCTCACTGACTGACTTGACAGGTGACAACTATGCACCACATGTCAGAGTGTCACTCACTTGTCTACCTCTCAAGCTGTCACCTGTCAAGCTGACAGGTTGTCAAGCCTTGTCACGCCTCACTGACTGACTTGACAGGTGACAACTATGCACCACATGTCAGAGTGTCACTCACTTGTCTACCTCTCAAGCTGTCACCTGTCAAGCTGACAGGTTGTCAAGCCTTGTCACGCCTCACTGACTGACTTGACAGGTGACAACTATGCACCACATGTCAGAGTGTCACTCACTTGTCTACCTCTCAAGCTGTCACCTGTCAAGCTGACAGGTTGTCAAGCCTTGTCACGCCTCACTGACTGACTTGACAGGTGACAACTATGCACCACATGTCAGAGTGTCACTCACTTGTCTACCTCTCAAGCTGTCACCTGTCAAGCTGACAGGTTGTCAAGCCTTGTCACGCCTCACTGACTGACTTGACAGGTGACAACTATGCACCACATGTCAGAGTGTCACTCACTTGTCTACCTCTCAAGCTGTCACCTGTCAAGCTGACAGGTTGTCAAGCCTTGTCACGCCTCACTGACTGACTTGACAGGTGACAACTATGCACCACATGTCAGAGTGTCACTCACTTGTCTACCTCTCAAGCTGTCACCTGTCAAGCTGACAGGTTGTCAAGCCTTGTCACGCCTCACTGACTGACTTGACAGGTGACAACTATGCACCACATGTCAGAGTGTCACTCACTTGTCTACCTCTCAAGCTGTCACCTGTCAAGCTGACAGGTTGTCAAGCCTTGTCACGCCTCACTGACTGACTTGACAGGTGACAACTATGCACCACATGTCAGAGTGTCACTCACTTGTCTACCTCTCAAGCTGTCACCTGTCAAGCTGACAGGTTGTCAAGCCTTGTCACGCCTCACTGACTGACTTGACAGGTGACAACTATGCACCACATGTCAGAGTGTCACTCACTTGTCTACCTCTCAAGCTGTCACCTGTCAAGCTGACAGGTTGTCAAGCCTTGTCACGCCTCACTGACTGACTTGACAGGTGACAACTATGCACCACATGTCAGAGTGTCACTCACTTGTCTACCTCTCAAGCTGTCACCTGTCAAGCTGACAGGTTGTCAAGCCTTGTCACGCCTCACTGACTGACTTGACAGGTGACAACTATGCACCACATGTCAGAGTGTCACTCACTTGTCTACCTCTCAAGCTGTCACCTGTCAAGCTGACAGGTTGTCAAGCCTTGTCACGCCTCACTGACTGACTTGACAGGTGACAACTATGCACCACATGTCAGAGTGTCACTCACTTGTCTACCTCTCAAGCTGTCACCTGTCAAGCTGACAGGTTGTCAAGCCTTGTCACGCCTCACTGACTGACTTGACAGGTGACAACTATGCACCACATGTCAGAGTGTCACTCACTTGTCTACCTCTCAAGCTGTCACCTGTCAAGCTGACAGGTTGTCAAGCCTTGTCACGCCTCACTGACTGACTTGACAGGTGACAACTATGCACCACATGTCAGAGTGTCACTCACTTGTCTACCTCTCAAGCTGTCACCTGTCAAGCTGACAGGTTGTCAAGCCTTGTCACGCCTCACTGACTGACTTGACAGGTGACAACTATGCACCACATGTCAGAGTGTCACTCACTTGTCTACCTCTCAAGCTGTCACCTGTCAAGCTGACAGGTTGTCAAGCCTTGTCACGCCTCACTGACTGACTTGACAGGTGACAACTATGCACCACATGTCAGAGTGTCACTCACTTGTCTACCTCTCAAGCTGTCACCTGTCAAGCTGACAGGTTGTCAAGCCTTGTCACGCCTCACTGACTGACTTGACAGGTGACAACTATGCACCACATGTCAGAGTGTCACTCACTTGTCTACCTCTCAAGCTGTCACCTGTCAAGCTGACAGGTTGTCAAGCCTTGTCACGCCTCACTGACTGACTTGACAGGTGACAACTATGCACCACATGTCAGAGTGTCACTCACTTGTCTACCTCTCAAGCTGTCACCTGTCAAGCTGACAGGTTGTCAAGCCTTGTCACGCCTCACTGACTGACTTGACAGGTGACAACTATGCACCACATGTCAGAGTGTCACTCACTTGTCTACCTCTCAAGCTGTCACCTGTCAAGCTGACAGGTTGTCAAGCCTTGTCACGCCTCACTGACTGACTTGACAGGTGACAACTATGCACCACATGTCAGAGTGTCACTCACTTGTCTACCTCTCAAGCTGTCACCTGTCAAGCTGACAGGTTGTCAAGCCTTGTCACGCCTCACTGACTGACTTGACAGGTGACAACTATGCACCACATGTCAGAGTGTCACTCACTTGTCTACCTCTCAAGCTGTCACCTGTCAAGCTGACAGGTTGTCAAGCCTTGTCACGCCTCACTGACTGACTTGACAGGTGACAACTATGCACCACATGTCAGAGTGTCACTCACTTGTCTACCTCTCAAGCTGTCACCTGTCAAGCTGACAGGTTGTCAAGCCTTGTCACGCCTCACTGACTGACTTGACAGGTGACAACTATGCACCACATGTCAGAGTGTCACTCACTTGTCTACCTCTCAAGCTGTCACCTGTCAAGCTGACAGGTTGTCAAGCCTTGTCACGCCTCACTGACTGACTTGACAGGTGACAACTATGCACCACATGTCAGAGTGTCACTCACTTGTCTACCTCTCAAGCTGTCACCTGTCAAGCTGACAGGTTGTCAAGCCTTGTCACGCCTCACTGACTGACTTGACAGGTGACAACTATGCACCACATGTCAGAGTGTCACTCACTTGTCTACCTCTCAAGCTGTCACCTGTCAAGCTGACAGGTTGTCAAGCCTTGTCACGCCTCACTGACTGACTTGACAGGTGACAACTATGCACCACATGTCAGAGTGTCACTCACTTGTCTACCTCTCAAGCTGTCACCTGTCAAGCTGACAGGTTGTCAAGCCTTGTCACGCCTCACTGACTGACTTGACAGGTGACAACTATGCACCACATGTCAGAGTGTCACTCACTTGTCTACCTCTCAAGCTGTCACCTGTCAAGCTGACAGGTTGTCAAGCCTTGTCACGCCTCACTGACTGACTTGACAGGTGACAACTATGCACCACATGTCAGAGTGTCACTCACTTGTCTACCTCTCAAGCTGTCACCTGTCAAGCTGACAGGTTGTCAAGCCTTGTCACGCCTCACTGACTGACTTGACAGGTGACAACTATGCACCACATGTCAGAGTGTCACTCACTTGTCTACCTCTCAAGCTGTCACCTGTCAAGCTGACAGGTTGTCAAGCCTTGTCACGCCTCACTGACTGACTTGACAGGTGACAACTATGCACCACATGTCAGAGTGTCACTCACTTGTCTACCTCTCAAGCTGTCACCTGTCAAGCTGACAGGTTGTCAAGCCTTGTCACGCCTCACTGACTGACTTGACAGGTGACAACTATGCACCACATGTCAGAGTGTCACTCACTTGTCTACCTCTCAAGCTGTCACCTGTCAAGCTGACAGGTTGTCAAGCCTTGTCACGCCTCACTGACTGACTTGACAGGTGACAACTATGCACCACATGTCAGAGTGTCACTCACTTGTCTACCTCTCAAGCTGTCACCTGTCAAGCTGACAGGTTGTCAAGCCTTGTCACGCCTCACTGACTGACTTGACAGGTGACAACTATGCACCACATGTCAGAGTGTCACTCACTTGTCTACCTCTCAAGCTGTCACCTGTCAAGCTGACAGGTTGTCAAGCCTTGTCACGCCTCACTGACTGACTTGACAGGTGACAACTATGCACCACATGTCAGAGTGTCACTCACTTGTCTACCTCTCAAGCTGTCACCTGTCAAGCTGACAGGTTGTCAAGCCTTGTCACGCCTCACTGACTGACTTGACAGGTGACAACTATGCACCACATGTCAGAGTGTCACTCACTTGTCTACCTCTCAAGCTGTCACCTGTCAAGCTGACAGGTTGTCAAGCCTTGTCACGCCTCACTGACTGACTTGACAGGTGACAACTATGCACCACATGTCAGAGTGTCACTCACTTGTCTACCTCTCAAGCTGTCACCTGTCAAGCTGACAGGTTGTCAAGCCTTGTCACGCCTCACTGACTGACTTGACAGGTGACAACTATGCACCACATGTCAGAGTGTCACTCACTTGTCTACCTCTCAAGCTGTCACCTGTCAAGCTGACAGGTTGTCAAGCCTTGTCACGCCTCACTGACTGACTTGACAGGTGACAACTATGCACCACATGTCAGAGTGTCACTCACTTGTCTACCTCTCAAGCTGTCACCTGTCAAGCTGACAGGTTGTCAAGCCTTGTCACGCCTCACTGACTGACTTGACAGGTGACAACTATGCACCACATGTCAGAGTGTCACTCACTTGTCTACCTCTCAAGCTGTCACCTGTCAAGCTGACAGGTTGTCAAGCCTTGTCACGCCTCACTGACTGACTTGACAGGTGACAACTATGCACCACATGTCAGAGTGTCACTCACTTGTCTACCTCTCAAGCTGTCACCTGTCAAGCTGACAGGTTGTCAAGCCTTGTCACGCCTCACTGACTGACTTGACAGGTGACAACTATGCACCACATGTCAGAGTGTCACTCACTTGTCTACCTCTCAAGCTGTCACCTGTCAAGCTGACAGGTTGTCAAGCCTTGTCACGCCTCACTGACTGACTTGACAGGTGACAACTATGCACCACATGTCAGAGTGTCACTCACTTGTCTACCTCTCAAGCTGTCACCTGTCAAGCTGACAGGTTGTCAAGCCTTGTCACGCCTCACTGACTGACTTGACAGGTGACAACTATGCACCACATGTCAGAGTGTCACTCACTTGTCTACCTCTCAAGCTGTCACCTGTCAAGCTGACAGGTTGTCAAGCCTTGTCACGCCTCACTGACTGACTTGACAGGTGACAACTATGCACCACATGTCAGAGTGTCACTCACTTGTCTACCTCTCAAGCTGTCACCTGTCAAGCTGACAGGTTGTCAAGCCTTGTCACGCCTCACTGACTGACTTGACAGGTGACAACTATGCACCACATGTCAGAGTGTCACTCACTTGTCTACCTCTCAAGCTGTCACCTGTCAAGCTGACAGGTTGTCAAGCCTTGTCACGCCTCACTGACTGACTTGACAGGTGACAACTATGCACCACATGTCAGAGTGTCACTCACTTGTCTACCTCTCAAGCTGTCACCTGTCAAGCTGACAGGTTGTCAAGCCTTGTCACGCCTCACTGACTGACTTGACAGGTGACAACTATGCACCACATGTCAGAGTGTCACTCACTTGTCTACCTCTCAAGCTGTCACCTGTCAAGCTGACAGGTTGTCAAGCCTTGTCACGCCTCACTGACTGACTTGACAGGTGACAACTATGCACCACATGTCAGAGTGTCACTCACTTGTCTACCTCTCAAGCTGTCACCTGTCAAGCTGACAGGTTGTCAAGCCTTGTCACGCCTCACTGACTGACTTGACAGGTGACAACTATGCACCACATGTCAGAGTGTCACTCACTTGTCTACCTCTCAAGCTGTCACCTGTCAAGCTGACAGGTTGTCAAGCCTTGTCACGCCTCACTGACTGACTTGACAGGTGACAACTATGCACCACATGTCAGAGTGTCACTCACTTGTCTACCTCTCAAGCTGTCACCTGTCAAGCTGACAGGTTGTCAAGCCTTGTCACGCCTCACTGACTGACTTGACAGGTGACAACTATGCACCACATGTCAGAGTGTCACTCACTTGTCTACCTCTCAAGCTGTCACCTGTCAAGCTGACAGGTTGTCAAGCCTTGTCACGCCTCACTGACTGACTTGACAGGTGACAACTATGCACCACATGTCAGAGTGTCACTCACTTGTCTACCTCTCAAGCTGTCACCTGTCAAGCTGACAGGTTGTCAAGCCTTGTCACGCCTCACTGACTGACTTGACAGGTGACAACTATGCACCACATGTCAGAGTGTCACTCACTTGTCTACCTCTCAAGCTGTCACCTGTCAAGCTGACAGGTTGTCAAGCCTTGTCACGCCTCACTGACTGACTTGACAGGTGACAACTATGCACCACATGTCAGAGTGTCACTCACTTGTCTACCTCTCAAGCTGTCACCTGTCAAGCTGACAGGTTGTCAAGCCTTGTCACGCCTCACTGACTGACTTGACAGGTGACAACTATGCACCACATGTCAGAGTGTCACTCACTTGTCTACCTCTCAAGCTGTCACCTGTCAAGCTGACAGGTTGTCAAGCCTTGTCACGCCTCACTGACTGACTTGACAGGTGACAACTATGCACCACATGTCAGAGTGTCACTCACTTGTCTACCTCTCAAGCTGTCACCTGTCAAGCTGACAGGTTGTCAAGCCTTGTCACGCCTCACTGACTGACTTGACAGGTGACAACTATGCACCACATGTCAGAGTGTCACTCACTTGTCTACCTCTCAAGCTGTCACCTGTCAAGCTGACAGGTTGTCAAGCCTTGTCACGCCTCACTGACTGACTTGACAGGTGACAACTATGCACCACATGTCAGAGTGTCACTCACTTGTCTACCTCTCAAGCTGTCACCTGTCAAGCTGACAGGTTGTCAAGCCTTGTCACGCCTCACTGACTGACTTGACAGGTGACAACTATGCACCACATGTCAGAGTGTCACTCACTTGTCTACCTCTCAAGCTGTCACCTGTCAAGCTGACAGGTTGTCAAGCCTTGTCACGCCTCACTGACTGACTTGACAGGTGACAACTATGCACCACATGTCAGAGTGTCACTCACTTGTCTACCTCTCAAGCTGTCACCTGTCAAGCTGACAGGTTGTCAAGCCTTGTCACGCCTCACTGACTGACTTGACAGGTGACAACTATGCACCACATGTCAGAGTGTCACTCACTTGTCTACCTCTCAAGCTGTCACCTGTCAAGCTGACAGGTTGTCAAGCCTTGTCACGCCTCACTGACTGACTTGACAGGTGACAACTATGCACCACATGTCAGAGTGTCACTCACTTGTCTACCTCTCAAGCTGTCACCTGTCAAGCTGACAGGTTGTCAAGCCTTGTCACGCCTCACTGACTGACTTGACAGGTGACAACTATGCACCACATGTCAGAGTGTCACTCACTTGTCTACCTCTCAAGCTGTCACCTGTCAAGCTGACAGGTTGTCAAGCCTTGTCACGCCTCACTGACTGACTTGACAGGTGACAACTATGCACCACATGTCAGAGTGTCACTCACTTGTCTACCTCTCAAGCTGTCACCTGTCAAGCTGACAGGTTGTCAAGCCTTGTCACGCCTCACTGACTGACTTGACAGGTGACAACTATGCACCACATGTCAGAGTGTCACTCACTTGTCTACCTCTCAAGCTGTCACCTGTCAAGCTGACAGGTTGTCAAGCCTTGTCACGCCTCACTGACTGACTTGACAGGTGACAACTATGCACCACATGTCAGAGTGTCACTCACTTGTCTACCTCTCAAGCTGTCACCTGTCAAGCTGACAGGTTGTCAAGCCTTGTCACGCCTCACTGACTGACTTGACAGGTGACAACTATGCACCACATGTCAGAGTGTCACTCACTTGTCTACCTCTCAAGCTGTCACCTGTCAAGCTGACAGGTTGTCAAGCCTTGTCACGCCTCACTGACTGACTTGACAGGTGACAACTATGCACCACATGTCAGAGTGTCACTCACTTGTCTACCTCTCAAGCTGTCACCTGTCAAGCTGACAGGTTGTCAAGCCTTGTCACGCCTCACTGACTGACTTGACAGGTGACAACTATGCACCACATGTCAGAGTGTCACTCACTTGTCTACCTCTCAAGCTGTCACCTGTCAAGCTGACAGGTTGTCAAGCCTTGTCACGCCTCACTGACTGACTTGACAGGTGACAACTATGCACCACATGTCAGAGTGTCACTCACTTGTCTACCTCTCAAGCTGTCACCTGTCAAGCTGACAGGTTGTCAAGCCTTGTCACGCCTCACTGACTGACTTGACAGGTGACAACTATGCACCACATGTCAGAGTGTCACTCACTTGTCTACCTCTCAAGCTGTCACCTGTCAAGCTGACAGGTTGTCAAGCCTTGTCACGCCTCACTGACTGACTTGACAGGTGACAACTATGCACCACATGTCAGAGTGTCACTCACTTGTCTACCTCTCAAGCTGTCACCTGTCAAGCTGACAGGTTGTCAAGCCTTGTCACGCCTCACTGACTGACTTGACAGGTGACAACTATGCACCACATGTCAGAGTGTCACTCACTTGTCTACCTCTCAAGCTGTCACCTGTCAAGCTGACAGGTTGTCAAGCCTTGTCACGCCTCACTGACTGACTTGACAGGTGACAACTATGCACCACATGTCAGAGTGTCACTCACTTGTCTACCTCTCAAGCTGTCACCTGTCAAGCTGACAGGTTGTCAAGCCTTGTCACGCCTCACTGACTGACTTGACAGGTGACAACTATGCACCACATGTCAGAGTGTCACTCACTTGTCTACCTCTCAAGCTGTCACCTGTCAAGCTGACAGGTTGTCAAGCCTTGTCACGCCTCACTGACTGACTTGACAGGTGACAACTATGCACCACATGTCAGAGTGTCACTCACTTGTCTACCTCTCAAGCTGTCACCTGTCAAGCTGACAGGTTGTCAAGCCTTGTCACGCCTCACTGACTGACTTGACAGGTGACAACTATGCACCACATGTCAGAGTGTCACTCACTTGTCTACCTCTCAAGCTGTCACCTGTCAAGCTGACAGGTTGTCAAGCCTTGTCACGCCTCACTGACTGACTTGACAGGTGACAACTATGCACCACATGTCAGAGTGTCACTCACTTGTCTACCTCTCAAGCTGTCACCTGTCAAGCTGACAGGTTGTCAAGCCTTGTCACGCCTCACTGACTGACTTGACAGGTGACAACTATGCACCACATGTCAGAGTGTCACTCACTTGTCTACCTCTCAAGCTGTCACCTGTCAAGCTGACAGGTTGTCAAGCCTTGTCACGCCTCACTGACTGACTTGACAGGTGACAACTATGCACCACATGTCAGAGTGTCACTCACTTGTCTACCTCTCAAGCTGTCACCTGTCAAGCTGACAGGTTGTCAAGCCTTGTCACGCCTCACTGACTGACTTGACAGGTGACAACTATGCACCACATGTCAGAGTGTCACTCACTTGTCTACCTCTCAAGCTGTCACCTGTCAAGCTGACAGGTTGTCAAGCCTTGTCACGCCTCACTGACTGACTTGACAGGTGACAACTATGCACCACATGTCAGAGTGTCACTCACTTGTCTACCTCTCAAGCTGTCACCTGTCAAGCTGACAGGTTGTCAAGCCTTGTCACGCCTCACTGACTGACTTGACAGGTGACAACTATGCACCACATGTCAGAGTGTCACTCACTTGTCTACCTCTCAAGCTGTCACCTGTCAAGCTGACAGGTTGTCAAGCCTTGTCACGCCTCACTGACTGACTTGACAGGTGACAACTATGCACCACATGTCAGAGTGTCACTCACTTGTCTACCTCTCAAGCTGTCACCTGTCAAGCTGACAGGTTGTCAAGCCTTGTCACGCCTCACTGACTGACTTGACAGGTGACAACTATGCACCACATGTCAGAGTGTCACTCACTTGTCTACCTCTCAAGCTGTCACCTGTCAAGCTGACAGGTTGTCAAGCCTTGTCACGCCTCACTGACTGACTTGACAGGTGACAACTATGCACCACATGTCAGAGTGTCACTCACTTGTCTACCTCTCAAGCTGTCACCTGTCAAGCTGACAGGTTGTCAAGCCTTGTCACGCCTCACTGACTGACTTGACAGGTGACAACTATGCACCACATGTCAGAGTGTCACTCACTTGTCTACCTCTCAAGCTGTCACCTGTCAAGCTGACAGGTTGTCAAGCCTTGTCACGCCTCACTGACTGACTTGACAGGTGACAACTATGCACCACATGTCAGAGTGTCACTCACTTGTCTACCTCTCAAGCTGTCACCTGTCAAGCTGACAGGTTGTCAAGCCTTGTCACGCCTCACTGACTGACTTGACAGGTGACAACTATGCACCACATGTCAGAGTGTCACTCACTTGTCTACCTCTCAAGCTGTCACCTGTCAAGCTGACAGGTTGTCAAGCCTTGTCACGCCTCACTGACTGACTTGACAGGTGACAACTATGCACCACATGTCAGAGTGTCACTCACTTGTCTACCTCTCAAGCTGTCACCTGTCAAGCTGACAGGTTGTCAAGCCTTGTCACGCCTCACTGACTGACTTGACAGGTGACAACTATGCACCACATGTCAGAGTGTCACTCACTTGTCTACCTCTCAAGCTGTCACCTGTCAAGCTGACAGGTTGTCAAGCCTTGTCACGCCTCACTGACTGACTTGACAGGTGACAACTATGCACCACATGTCAGAGTGTCACTCACTTGTCTACCTCTCAAGCTGTCACCTGTCAAGCTGACAGGTTGTCAAGCCTTGTCACGCCTCACTGACTGACTTGACAGGTGACAACTATGCACCACATGTCAGAGTGTCACTCACTTGTCTACCTCTCAAGCTGTCACCTGTCAAGCTGACAGGTTGTCAAGCCTTGTCACGCCTCACTGACTGACTTGACAGGTGACAACTATGCACCACATGTCAGAGTGTCACTCACTTGTCTACCTCTCAAGCTGTCACCTGTCAAGCTGACAGGTTGTCAAGCCTTGTCACGCCTCACTGACTGACTTGACAGGTGACAACTATGCACCACATGTCAGAGTGTCACTCACTTGTCTACCTCTCAAGCTGTCACCTGTCAAGCTGACAGGTTGTCAAGCCTTGTCACGCCTCACTGACTGACTTGACAGGTGACAACTATGCACCACATGTCAGAGTGTCACTCACTTGTCTACCTCTCAAGCTGTCACCTGTCAAGCTGACAGGTTGTCAAGCCTTGTCACGCCTCACTGACTGACTTGACAGGTGACAACTATGCACCACATGTCAGAGTGTCACTCACTTGTCTACCTCTCAAGCTGTCACCTGTCAAGCTGACAGGTTGTCAAGCCTTGTCACGCCTCACTGACTGACTTGACAGGTGACAACTATGCACCACATGTCAGAGTGTCACTCACTTGTCTACCTCTCAAGCTGTCACCTGTCAAGCTGACAGGTTGTCAAGCCTTGTCACGCCTCACTGACTGACTTGACAGGTGACAACTATGCACCACATGTCAGAGTGTCACTCACTTGTCTACCTCTCAAGCTGTCACCTGTCAAGCTGACAGGTTGTCAAGCCTTGTCACGCCTCACTGACTGACTTGACAGGTGACAACTATGCACCACATGTCAGAGTGTCACTCACTTGTCTACCTCTCAAGCTGTCACCTGTCAAGCTGACAGGTTGTCAAGCCTTGTCACGCCTCACTGACTGACTTGACAGGTGACAACTATGCACCACATGTCAGAGTGTCACTCACTTGTCTACCTCTCAAGCTGTCACCTGTCAAGCTGACAGGTTGTCAAGCCTTGTCACGCCTCACTGACTGACTTGACAGGTGACAACTATGCACCACATGTCAGAGTGTCACTCACTTGTCTACCTCTCAAGCTGTCACCTGTCAAGCTGACAGGTTGTCAAGCCTTGTCACGCCTCACTGACTGACTTGACAGGTGACAACTATGCACCACATGTCAGAGTGTCACTCACTTGTCTACCTCTCAAGCTGTCACCTGTCAAGCTGACAGGTTGTCAAGCCTTGTCACGCCTCACTGACTGACTTGACAGGTGACAACTATGCACCACATGTCAGAGTGTCACTCACTTGTCTACCTCTCAAGCTGTCACCTGTCAAGCTGACAGGTTGTCAAGCCTTGTCACGCCTCACTGACTGACTTGACAGGTGACAACTATGCACCACATGTCAGAGTGTCACTCACTTGTCTACCTCTCAAGCTGTCACCTGTCAAGCTGACAGGTTGTCAAGCCTTGTCACGCCTCACTGACTGACTTGACAGGTGACAACTATGCACCACATGTCAGAGTGTCACTCACTTGTCTACCTCTCAAGCTGTCACCTGTCAAGCTGACAGGTTGTCAAGCCTTGTCACGCCTCACTGACTGACTTGACAGGTGACAACTATGCACCACATGTCAGAGTGTCACTCACTTGTCTACCTCTCAAGCTGTCACCTGTCAAGCTGACAGGTTGTCAAGCCTTGTCACGCCTCACTGACTGACTTGACAGGTGACAACTATGCACCACATGTCAGAGTGTCACTCACTTGTCTACCTCTCAAGCTGTCACCTGTCAAGCTGACAGGTTGTCAAGCCTTGTCACGCCTCACTGACTGACTTGACAGGTGACAACTATGCACCACATGTCAGAGTGTCACTCACTTGTCTACCTCTCAAGCTGTCACCTGTCAAGCTGACAGGTTGTCAAGCCTTGTCACGCCTCACTGACTGACTTGACAGGTGACAACTATGCACCACATGTCAGAGTGTCACTCACTTGTCTACCTCTCAAGCTGTCACCTGTCAAGCTGACAGGTTGTCAAGCCTTGTCACGCCTCACTGACTGACTTGACAGGTGACAACTATGCACCACATGTCAGAGTGTCACTCACTTGTCTACCTCTCAAGCTGTCACCTGTCAAGCTGACAGGTTGTCAAGCCTTGTCACGCCTCACTGACTGACTTGACAGGTGACAACTATGCACCACATGTCAGAGTGTCACTCACTTGTCTACCTCTCAAGCTGTCACCTGTCAAGCTGACAGGTTGTCAAGCCTTGTCACGCCTCACTGACTGACTTGACAGGTGACAACTATGCACCACATGTCAGAGTGTCACTCACTTGTCTACCTCTCAAGCTGTCACCTGTCAAGCTGACAGGTTGTCAAGCCTTGTCACGCCTCACTGACTGACTTGACAGGTGACAACTATGCACCACATGTCAGAGTGTCACTCACTTGTCTACCTCTCAAGCTGTCACCTGTCAAGCTGACAGGTTGTCAAGCCTTGTCACGCCTCACTGACTGACTTGACAGGTGACAACTATGCACCACATGTCAGAGTGTCACTCACTTGTCTACCTCTCAAGCTGTCACCTGTCAAGCTGACAGGTTGTCAAGCCTTGTCACGCCTCACTGACTGACTTGACAGGTGACAACTATGCACCACATGTCAGAGTGTCACTCACTTGTCTACCTCTCAAGCTGTCACCTGTCAAGCTGACAGGTTGTCAAGCCTTGTCACGCCTCACTGACTGACTTGACAGGTGACAACTATGCACCACATGTCAGAGTGTCACTCACTTGTCTACCTCTCAAGCTGTCACCTGTCAAGCTGACAGGTTGTCAAGCCTTGTCACGCCTCACTGACTGACTTGACAGGTGACAACTATGCACCACATGTCAGAGTGTCACTCACTTGTCTACCTCTCAAGCTGTCACCTGTCAAGCTGACAGGTTGTCAAGCCTTGTCACGCCTCACTGACTGACTTGACAGGTGACAACTATGCACCACATGTCAGAGTGTCACTCACTTGTCTACCTCTCAAGCTGTCACCTGTCAAGCTGACAGGTTGTCAAGCCTTGTCACGCCTCACTGACTGACTTGACAGGTGACAACTATGCACCACATGTCAGAGTGTCACTCACTTGTCTACCTCTCAAGCTGTCACCTGTCAAGCTGACAGGTTGTCAAGCCTTGTCACGCCTCACTGACTGACTTGACAGGTGACAACTATGCACCACATGTCAGAGTGTCACTCACTTGTCTACCTCTCAAGCTGTCACCTGTCAAGCTGACAGGTTTCAAGCCTTGTCACGCCTCACTGACTGACTTGACAGGTGTGACACACTATGCAC
>MRSW03000203.1:0-20300 GCA_001923025.3 Taenia multiceps | reverse complement strand
TTGTCTACTCTCAAGCGTCACCTGTCAAGCTGACAGGCTGTCAAGCCTTGTCACGCCTCACTGACTGACTGACAGGTGACAACAATGCACCACATGTCAGAGTGTCACTCACTTGTCTACCTCTCAAGCTGTCACCTGTCAAGCTGACAGGTGTCAAGCCTTGTCACGCCTCACTGGACTGAACAGGTGAAACATGCACCACATGTCAGAGTGTAACTCACTTGTCTACCTCTCAAGCTGTCACCTGTCAAGCTGACAGGTTGTCAAGCCTTGTCACGCCTCACTGACTGACTTGACAGGTGACAACAATGCACCACATGTCAGAGTGTCATCACTTGTCTACCTCTCAAGCTCACCTGTCAAGCTGACAGTGTTGTCAAGCCTTGTCACGCTCATGACTGACTTGACAGGTGACAAACTATGCACCACATGTCAGAGTGTCACTCACTTGTTCTACCTCTCAAGCTTCACCTGTCAAGCTGTCAGGTTTGTCAAGCCTGTCACGCCTCACTGACTGACTTGACAGGTGACAACTATGCACCAACATGTCAGAGTGTACTCACTTGTCTACCTCTCAAGCTGTCACCTGTCAAGCTACAGGTTGTCAAGCCTTGTCACGCCTCACTGACTGACGATGACAGGTGACAACTATGCCAACATGTCAGAGTGTCATCACTTGTCTACCTTCAAGCTGTCACCTGTCAAGCTGACAGGTTGTCAAGCCTTGTCACGCCTCACTGACTGACTTGACAGGTGACAACTATGCACCACATGTCAGAGTGTCACTCATGTCTACCTCTCAAGCTGTCACCTGTCAAGCTGACAGGTTGTCAAGCCTTGTCACGCCTCACTGACTGACTTGACAGGTGACAACTATGCACCACATGTCAGAGTGTCACTCACTTGTCTACCTTCAAGCTGTCACCTGTCAAGCTGACAGGTTGTCAAGCCTTGTCACGCCTCACTGACTGACTTGACAGGTGACAACATGCACCACATGTCAGAGTGTCACTCACTTGTCTACCTCTCAAGCTGTCACCTGTCAAGCTGACAGGTTGTCAAGCCTTGTCACGCCTCACTGACTGACTTGACAGGTGACAACATGCACCACATGTCAGAGTGTCACTCACTTGTCTACCTCTCAAGCTGTCATGTCAAGCCTGTTGTCACGCCGCCTCACTGACTGACTTGACAGGTGAAACAATGCACCACATGTCAGAGTGTCACTCACTTGTCTACCTCTCAAGCTGTCACCTGTCAAGCTGACAGGTTGTCAAGCCTTGTCACGCCTCACTGACTGACTTGACAGGTGACAACAATGCACCACATGTCAGAGTGTCACTCACTTGTCTACCTCTCAAGCTGTCACCTGTCAAGCTGTCAGGTTGTCAAGCCTTGTCACGCCTCACTGACTGACTTGACAGGTGACAAAAATGCACCACATGTCAGAGTGTCACTCACTTGTCTACCTCTCAAGCTGTCACCTGTCAAGCTGACAGGTTGTCAAGCCTTGTCACGCCTCACTGACTGACTTGACAGGTGACAACAATGCACCACATGTCAGAGTGTCACTCACTTGTCTACCTCTCAAGCTGTCACCTGTCAAGCTGACAGGTTGTCAAGCCTTGTCACGCCTCACTGACTGACTTGACAGGTGACAACAATGCACCACATGTCAGAGTGTCACTCACTTGTCTACCTTCAAGCTGTCACCTGTCAAGCTGACAGGTTGTCAAGCCTTGTCACGCCTCACTGACTGACTTGACAGGTGACAACTATGCACCACATGGAGTGTCACTCACTTGTCTACCTCTCAAGCTGTCACCTGTCAAGCTGACAGGTTGTCAAGCCTTGTCACGCCTCACTGACTGACTTGACAGGTGACAACTATGCACCACATGTCAGAGTGTCACTCACTTGTCTACCTCTCAAGCTGTCACCTGTCAAGCTGACAGGTTGTCAAGCCTTGTCACGCCTCACTGACTGACTTGACAGGTGACAACATGCACCACATGTCAGAGTGTCACTCACTTGTCTACCTCAAGCTGTCACCTGTCAAGCTGACAGGTTGTCAAGCCTTGTCACGCCTCACTGACTGACTTGACAGGTGACAACTATGCACCACATGTCAGAGTGTCACTCACTTGTCTACCTCTCAAGCTGTCACCTGTCAAGCTGACAGGTTGTCAAGCCTTGTCACGCCTCACTGACTGACTTGACAGGTGACAACAATGCACCACATGTCAGAGTGTCACTCACTTGTCTACCTCTCAAGCTGTCACCTGTCAAGCTGACAGGTTGTCAAGCCTTGTCACGCCTCACTGACTGACTTGACAGGTGACAACTATGCACCACATGTCAGAGTGTCACTCACTTGTCTACCTCTCAAGCTGTCACCTGTCAAGCTGACAGGTTGTCAAGCCTTGTCACGCCTCACTGACTGACTTGACAGGTGACAACAATGCACCACATGTCAGAGTGTCACTCACTTGTCTACCTCTCAAGCTGTCACCTGTCAAGCTGACAGGTTGTCAAGCCTTGTCACGCCTCACTGACTGACTTGACAGGTGACAACTATGCACCACATGTCAGAGTGTCACTCACTTGTCTACCTCTCAAGCTGTCACCTGTCAAGCTGACAGGTTGTCAAGCCTTGTCACGCCTCACTGACTGACTTGACAGGTGACAACTATGCACCACATGTCAGAGTGTCACTCACTTGTCTACCTCTCAAGCTGTCACCTGTCAAGCTGACAGGTTGTCAAGCCTTGTCACGCCTCACTGACTGACTTGACAGTGACAACAATGCACCACATGTCAGAGTGTCACTCACTTGTCTACCTCTCAAGCTGTCACCTGTCAAGCTGACAGGTTGTCAAGCCTTGTCACGCCTCACTGACTGACTTGACAGGTGACAACTATGCACCACATGTCAGAGTGTCACTCACTTGTCTACCTCTCAAGCTGTCACCTGTCAAGCTGACAGGTTGTCAAGCCTTGTCACGCCTCACTGACTGACTTGACAGTGACAACTATGCACCACATGTCAGAGTGTCACTCACTTGTCTACCTCTCAAGCTGTCACCTGTCAAGCTGACAGGTTGTCAAGCCTTGTCACGCCTCACTGACTGACTTGACAGGTGACAACAATGCACCACATGTCAGAGTGTCACTCACTTGTCTACCTCTCAAGCTGTCACCTGTCAAGCTGACAGGTTGTCAAGCCTTGTCACGCCTCACTGACTGACTTGACAGGTGACAACTATGCACCACATGTCAGAGTGTCACTCACTTGTCTACCTCTCAAGCTGTCACCTGTCAAGCTGACAGGTTGTCAAGCCTTGTCACGCCTCACTGACTGACTTGACAGGTGACAACTATGCACCACATGTCAGAGTGTCACTCACTTGTCTACCTCTCAAGCTGTCACCTGTCAAGCTGACAGGTTGTCAAGCCTTGTCACGCCTCACTGACTGACTTGACAGGTGACAACAATGCACCACATGTCAGAGTGTCACTCACTTGTCTACCTCTCAAGCTGTCACCTGTCAAGCTGACAGGTTGTCAAGCCTTGTCACGCCTCACTGACTGACTTGACAGGTGACAACAATGCACCACATGTCAGAGTGTCACTCACTTGTCTACCTCTCAAGCTGTCACCTGTCAAGCTGACAGGTTGTCAAGCCTTGTCACGCCTCACTGACTGACTTGACAGGTGACAACATGCACCACATGTCAGAGTGTCACTCACTTGTCTACCTCTCAAGCTGTCACCTGTCAAGCTGACAGGTTGTCAAGCCTTGTCACGCCTCACTGACTGACTTGACAGGTGACAACTATGCACCACATGTCAGAGTGTCACTCACTTGTCTACCTCTCAAGCTGTCACCTGTCAAGCTGACAGGTTGTCAAGCCTTGTCACGCCTCACTGACTGACTTGACAGGTGACAACTATGCACCACATGTCAGAGTGTCACTCACTTGTCTACCTCTCAAGCTGTCACCTGTCAAGCTGACAGGTTGTCAAGCCTTGTCACGCCTCACTGACTGACTTGACAGGTGACAACTATGCACCACATGTCAGAGTGTCACTCACTTGTCTACCTCTCAAGCTGTCACCTGTCAAGCTGACAGGTTGTCAAGCCTTGTCACGCCTCACTGACTGACTTGACAGGTGACAACAATGCACCACATGTCAGAGTGTCACTCACTTGTCTACCTCTCAAGCTGTCACCTGTCAAGCTGACAGGTTGTCAAGCCTTGTCACGCCTCACTGACTGACTTGACAGGTGACAACTATGCACCACATGTCAGAGTGTCACTCACTTGTCTACCTCTCAAGCTGTCACCTGTCAAGCTGACAGGTTGTCAAGCCTTGTCACGCCTCACTGACTGACTTGACAGGTGACAACAATGCACCACATGTCAGAGTGTCACTCACTTGTCTACCTCTCAAGCTGTCACCTGTCAAGCTGACAGGTTGTCAAGCCTTGTCACGCCTCACTGACTGACTTGACAGGTGACAACAATGCACCACATGTCAGAGTGTCACTCACTTGTCTACCTCTCAAGCTGTCACCTGTCAAGCTGACAGGTTGTCAAGCCTTGTCACGCCTCACTGACTGACTTGACAGGTGACAACTATGCACCACATGTCAGAGTGTCACTCACTTGTCTACCTCTCAAGCTGTCACCTGTCAAGCTGACAGGTTGTCAAGCCTTGTCACGCCTCACTGACTGACTTGACAGGTGACAACAATGCACCACATGTCAGAGTGTCACTCACTTGTCTACCTCTCAAGCTGTCACCTGTCAAGCTGACAGGTTGTCAAGCCTTGTCACGCCTCACTGACTGACTTGACAGGTGACAACTATGCACCACATGTCAGAGTGTCACTCACTTGTCTACCTCTCAAGCTGTCACCTGTCAAGCTGACAGGTTGTCAAGCCTTGTCACGCCTCACTGACTGACTTGACAGGTGACAACTATGCACCACATGTCAGAGTGTCACTCACTTGTCTACCTCTCAAGCTGTCACCTGTCAAGCTGACAGGTTGTCAAGCCTTGTCACGCCTCACTGACTGACTTGACAGGTGACAACTATGCACCACATGTCAGAGTGTCACTCACTTGTCTACCTCTCAAGCTGTCACCTGTCAAGCTGACAGGTTGTCAAGCCTTGTCACGCCTCACTGACTGACTTGACAGGTGACAACTATGCACCACATGTCAGAGTGTCACTCACTTGTCTACCTCTCAAGCTGTCACCTGTCAAGCTGACAGGTTGTCAAGCCTTGTCACGCCTCACTGACTGACTTGACAGGTGACAACTATGCACCACATGTCAGAGTGTCACTCACTTGTCTACCTCTCAAGCTGTCACCTGTCAAGCTGACAGGTTGTCAAGCCTTGTCACGCCTCACTGACTGACTTGACAGGTGACAACAATGCACCACATGTCAGAGTGTCACTCACTTGTCTACCTCTCAAGCTGTCACCTGTCAAGCTGACAGGTTGTCAAGCCTTGTCACGCCTCACTGACTGACTTGACAGGTGACAACTATGCACCACATGTCAGAGTGTCACTCACTTGTCTACCTCTCAAGCTGTCACCTGTCAAGCTGACAGGTTGTCAAGCCTTGTCACGCCTCACTGACTGACTTGACAGGTGACAACAATGCACCACATGTCAGAGTGTCACTCACTTGTCTACCTCTCAAGCTGTCACCTGTCAAGCTGACAGGTTGTCAAGCCTTGTCACGCCTCACTGACTGACTTGACAGGTGACAACTATGCACCACATGTCAGAGTGTCACTCACTTGTCTACCTCTCAAGCTGTCACCTGTCAAGCTGACAGGTTGTCAAGCCTTGTCACGCCTCACTGACTGACTTGACAGGTGACAACTATGCACCACATGTCAGAGTGTCACTCACTTGTCTACCTCTCAAGCTGTCACCTGTCAAGCTGACAGGTTGTCAAGCCTTGTCACGCCTCACTGACTGACTTGACAGGTGACAACTATGCACCACATGTCAGAGTGTCACTCACTTGTCTACCTCTCAAGCTGTCACCTGTCAAGCTGACAGGTTGTCAAGCCTTGTCACGCCTCACTGACTGACTTGACAGGTGACAAATGCACCACATGTCAGAGTGTCACTCACTTGTCTACCTCTCAAGCTGTCACCTGTCAAGCTGACAGGTTGTCAAGCCTTGTCACGCCTCACTGACTGACTTGACAGGTGACAACTATGCACCACATGTCAGAGTGTCACTCACTTGTCTACCTCTCAAGCTGTCACCTGTCAAGCTGACAGGTTGTCAAGCCTTGTCACGCCTCACTGACTGACTTGACAGGTGACAACAATGCACCACATGTCAGAGTGTCACTCACTTGTCTACCTCTCAAGCTGTCACCTGTCAAGCTGACAGGTTGTCAAGCCTTGTCACGCCTCACTGACTGACTTGACAGGTGACAACTATGCACCACATGTCAGAGTGTCACTCACTTGTCTACCTCTCAAGCTGTCACCTGTCAAGCTGACAGGTTGTCAAGCCTTGTCACGCCTCACTGACTGACTTGACAGGTGACAACTATGCACCACATGTCAGAGTGTCACTCACTTGTCTACCTCTCAAGCTGTCACCTGTCAAGCTGACAGGTTGTCAAGCCTTGTCACGCCTCACTGACTGACTTGACAGGTGACAACTATGCACCACATGTCAGAGTGTCACTCACTTGTCTACCTCTCAAGCTGTCACCTGTCAAGCTGACAGGTTGTCAAGCCTTGTCACGCCTCACTGACTGACTTGACAGGTGACAACTATGCACCACATGTCAGAGTGTCACTCACTTGTCTACCTCTCAAGCTGTCACCTGTCAAGCTGACAGGTTGTCAAGCCTTGTCACGCCTCACTGACTGACTTGACAGGTGACAACTATGCACCACATGTCAGAGTGTCACTCACTTGTCTACCTCTCAAGCTGTCACCTGTCAAGCTGACAGGTTGTCAAGCCTTGTCACGCCTCACTGACTGACTTGACAGGTGACAACTATGCACCACATGTCAGAGTGTCACTCACTTGTCTACCTCTCAAGCTGTCACCTGTCAAGCTGACAGGTTGTCAAGCCTTGTCACGCCTCACTGACTGACTTGACAGGTGACAACTATGCACCACATGTCAGAGTGTCACTCACTTGTCTACCTCTCAAGCTGTCACCTGTCAAGCTGACAGGTTGTCAAGCCTTGTCACGCCTCACTGACTGACTTGACAGGTGACAACTATGCACCACATGTCAGAGTGTCACTCACTTGTCTACCTCTCAAGCTGTCACCTGTCAAGCTGACAGGTTGTCAAGCCTTGTCACGCCTCACTGACTGACTTGACAGGTGACAACACTATGCACCACATGTCAGAGTGTCACTCACTTGTCTACCTCTCAAGCTGTCACCTGTCAAGCTGACAGGTTGTCAAGCCTTGTCACGCCTCACTGACTGACTTGACAGGTGACAACTATGCACCACATGTCAGAGTGTCACTCACTTGTCTACCTCTCAAGCTGTCACCTGTCAAGCTGACAGGTTGTCAAGCCTTGTCACGCCTCACTGACTGACTTGACAGGTGACAACAATGCACCACATGTCAGAGTGTCACTCACTTGTCTACCTCTCAAGCTGTCACCTGTCAAGCTGACAGGTTGTCAAGCCTTGTCACGCCTCACTGACTGACTTGACAGGTGACAACAATGCACCACATGTCAGAGTGTCACTCACTTGTCTACCTCTCAAGCTGTCACCTGTCAAGCTGACAGGTTGTCAAGCCTTGTCACGCCTCACTGACTGACTTGACAGGTGACAACTATGCACCACATGTCAGAGTGTCACTCACTTGTCTACCTCTCAAGCTGTCACCTGTCAAGCTGACAGGTTGTCAAGCCTTGTCACGCCTCACTGACTGACTTGACAGGTGACAACTATGCACCACATGTCAGAGTGTCACTCACTTGTCTACCTCTCAAGCTGTCACCTGTCAAGCTGACAGGTTGTCAAGCCTTGTCACGCCTCACTGACTGACTTGACAGGTGACAACTATGCACCACATGTCAGAGTGTCACTCACTTGTCTACCTCTCAAGCTGTCACCTGTCAAGCTGACAGGTTGTCAAGCCTTGTCACGCCTCACTGACTGACTTGACAGGTGACAACTATGCACCACATGTCAGAGTGTCACTCACTTGTCTACCTCTCAAGCTGTCACCTGTCAAGCTGACAGGTTGTCAAGCCTTGTCACGCCTCACTGACTGACTTGACAGGTGACAACTATGCACCACATGTCAGAGTGTCACTCACTTGTCTACCTCTCAAGCTGTCACCTGTCAAGCTGACAGGTTGTCAAGCCTTGTCACGCCTCACTGACTGACTTGACAGGTGACAACAATGCACCACATGTCAGAGTGTCACTCACTTGTCTACCTCTCAAGCTGTCACCTGTCAAGCTGACAGGTTGTCAAGCCTTGTCACGCCTCACTGACTGACTTGACAGGTGACAAATGCACCACATGTCAGAGTGTCACTCACTTGTCTACCTCTCAAGCTGTCACCTGTCAAGCTGACAGGTTGTCAAGCCTTGTCACGCCTCACTGACTGACTTGACAGGTGACAACTATGCACCACATGTCAGAGTGTCACTCACTTGTCTACCTCTCAAGCTGTCACCTGTCAAGCTGACAGGTTGTCAAGCCTTGTCACGCCTCACTGACTGACTTGACAGGTGACAACTATGCACCACATGTCAGAGTGTCACTCACTTGTCTACCTCTCAAGCTGTCACCTGTCAAGCTGACAGGTTGTCAAGCCTTGTCACGCCTCACTGACTGACTTGACAGGTGACAACTATGCACCACATGTCAGAGTGTCACTCACTTGTCTACCTCTCAAGCTGTCACCTGTCAAGCTGACAGGTTGTCAAGCCTTGTCACGCCTCACTGACTGACTTGACAGGTGACAACTATGCACCACATGTCAGAGTGTCACTCACTTGTCTACCTCTCAAGCTGTCACCTGTCAAGCTGACAGGTTGTCAAGCCTTGTCACGCCTCACTGACTGACTTGACAGGTGACAACTATGCACCACATGTCAGAGTGTCACTCACTTGTCTACCTCTCAAGCTGTCACCTGTCAAGCTGACAGGTTGTCAAGCCTTGTCACGCCTCACTGACTGACTTGACAGGTGACAAATGCACCACATGTCAGAGTGTCACTCACTTGTCTACCTCTCAAGCTGTCACCTGTCAAGCTGACAGGTTGTCAAGCCTTGTCACGCCTCACTGACTGACTTGACAGGTGACAACTATGCACCACATGTCAGAGTGTCACTCACTTGTCTACCTCTCAAGCTGTCACCTGTCAAGCTGACAGGTTGTCAAGCCTTGTCACGCCTCACTGACTGACTTGACAGGTGACAACTATGCACCACATGTCAGAGTGTCACTCACTTGTCTACCTCTCAAGCTGTCACCTGTCAAGCTGACAGGTTGTCAAGCCTTGTCACGCCTCACTGACTGACTTGACAGGTGACAACATGCACCACATGTCAGAGTGTCACTCACTTGTCTACCTCTCAAGCTGTCACCTGTCAAGCTGACAGGTTGTCAAGCCTTGTCACGCCTCACTGACTGACTTGACAGGTGACAACAATGCACCACATGTCAGAGTGTCACTCACTTGTCTACCTCTCAAGCTGTCACCTGTCAAGCTGACAGGTTGTCAAGCCTTGTCACGCCTCACTGACTGACTTGACAGGTGACAACAATGCACCACATGTCAGAGTGTCACTCACTTGTCTACCTCTCAAGCTGTCACCTGTCAAGCTGACAGGTTGTCAAGCCTTGTCACGCCTCACTGACTGACTTGACAGGTGACAACTATGCACCACATGTCAGAGTGTCACTCACTTGTCTACCTCTCAAGCTGTCACCTGTCAAGCTGACAGGTTGTCAAGCCTTGTCACGCCTCACTGACTGACTTGACAGGTGACAACTATGCACCACATGTCAGAGTGTCACTCACTTGTCTACCTCTCAAGCTGTCACCTGTCAAGCTGACAGGTTGTCAAGCCTTGTCACGCCTCACTGACTGACTTGACAGGTGACAACTATGCACCACATGTCAGAGTGTCACTCACTTGTCTACCTCTCAAGCTGTCACCTGTCAAGCTGACAGGTTGTCAAGCCTTGTCACGCCTCACTGACTGACTTGACAGGTGACAACTATGCACCACATGTCAGAGTGTCACTCACTTGTCTACCTCTCAAGCTGTCACCTGTCAAGCTGACAGGTTGTCAAGCCTTGTCACGCCTCACTGACTGACTTGACAGGTGACAACTATGCACCACATGTCAGAGTGTCACTCACTTGTCTACCTCTCAAGCTGTCACCTGTCAAGCTGACAGGTTGTCAAGCCTTGTCACGCCTCACTGACTGACTTGACAGGTGACAACTATGCACCACATGTCAGAGTGTCACTCACTTGTCTACCTCTCAAGCTGTCACCTGTCAAGCTGACAGGTTGTCAAGCCTTGTCACGCCTCACTGACTGACTTGACAGGTGACAACTATGCACCACATGTCAGAGTGTCACTCACTTGTCTACCTCTCAAGCTGTCACCTGTCAAGCTGACAGGTTGTCAAGCCTTGTCACGCCTCACTGACTGACTTGACAGGTGACAACTATGCACCACATGTCAGAGTGTCACTCACTTGTCTACCTCTCAAGCTGTCACCTGTCAAGCTGACAGGTTGTCAAGCCTTGTCACGCCTCACTGACTGACTTGACAGGTGACAACTATGCACCACATGTCAGAGTGTCACTCACTTGTCTACCTCTCAAGCTGTCACCTGTCAAGCTGACAGGTTGTCAAGCCTTGTCACGCCTCACTGACTGACTTGACAGGTGACAACTATGCACCACATGTCAGAGTGTCACTCACTTGTCTACCTCTCAAGCTGTCACCTGTCAAGCTGACAGGTTGTCAAGCCTTGTCACGCCTCACTGACTGACTTGACAGGTGACAACTATGCACCACATGTCAGAGTGTCACTCACTTGTCTACCTCTCAAGCTGTCACCTGTCAAGCTGACAGGTTGTCAAGCCTTGTCACGCCTCACTGACTGACTTGACAGGTGACAACTATGCACCACATGTCAGAGTGTCACTCACTTGTCTACCTCTCAAGCTGTCACCTGTCAAGCTGACAGGTTGTCAAGCCTTGTCACGCCTCACTGACTGACTTGACAGGTGACAACTATGCACCACATGTCAGAGTGTCACTCACTTGTCTACCTCTCAAGCTGTCACCTGTCAAGCTGACAGGTTGTCAAGCCTTGTCACGCCTCACTGACTGACTTGACAGGTGACAACTATGCACCACATGTCAGAGTGTCACTCACTTGTCTACCTCTCAAGCTGTCACCTGTCAAGCTGACAGGTTGTCAAGCCTTGTCACGCCTCACTGACTGACTTGACAGGTGACAACTATGCACCACATGTCAGAGTGTCACTCACTTGTCTACCTCTCAAGCTGTCACCTGTCAAGCTGACAGGTTGTCAAGCCTTGTCACGCCTCACTGACTGACTTGACAGGTGACAACTATGCACCACATGTCAGAGTGTCACTCACTTGTCTACCTCTCAAGCTGTCACCTGTCAAGCTGACAGGTTGTCAAGCCTTGTCACGCCTCACTGACTGACTTGACAGGTGACAACTATGCACCACATGTCAGAGTGTCACTCACTTGTCTACCTCTCAAGCTGTCACCTGTCAAGCTGACAGGTTGTCAAGCCTTGTCACGCCTCACTGACTGACTTGACAGGTGACAACTATGCACCACATGTCAGAGTGTCACTCACTTGTCTACCTCTCAAGCTGTCACCTGTCAAGCTGACAGGTTGTCAAGCCTTGTCACGCCTCACTGACTGACTTGACAGGTGACAACTATGCACCACATGTCAGAGTGTCACTCACTTGTCTACCTCTCAAGCTGTCACCTGTCAAGCTGACAGGTTGTCAAGCCTTGTCACGCCTCACTGACTGACTTGACAGGTGACAACTATGCACCACATGTCAGAGTGTCACTCACTTGTCTACCTCTCAAGCTGTCACCTGTCAAGCTGACAGGTTGTCAAGCCTTGTCACGCCTCACTGACTGACTTGACAGGTGACAATGCACCACATGTCAGAGTGTCACTCACTTGTCTACCTCTCAAGCTGTCACCTGTCAAGCTGACAGGTTGTCAAGCCTTGTCACGCCTCACTGACTGACTTGACAGGTGACAACTATGCACCACATGTCAGAGTGTCACTCACTTGTCTACCTCTCAAGCTGTCACCTGTCAAGCTGACAGGTTGTCAAGCCTTGTCACGCCTCACTGACTGACTTGACAGGTGACAACTATGCACCACATGTCAGAGTGTCACTCACTTGTCTACCTCTCAAGCTGTCACCTGTCAAGCTGACAGGTTGTCAAGCCTTGTCACGCCTCACTGACTGACTTGACAGGTGACAACAATGCACCACATGTCAGAGTGTCACTCACTTGTCTACCTCTCAAGCTGTCACCTGTCAAGCTGACAGGTTGTCAAGCCTTGTCACGCCTCACTGACTGACTTGACAGGTGAAAATGCACCACATGTCAGAGTGTCACTCACTTGTCTACCTCTCAAGCTGTCACCTGTCAAGCTGACAGGTTGTCAAGCCTTGTCACGCCTCACTGACTGACTTGACAGGTGACAACTATGCACCACATGTCAGAGTGTCACTCACTTGTCTACCTCTCAAGCTGTCACCTGTCAAGCTGACAGGTTGTCAAGCCTTGTCACGCCTCACTGACTGACTTGACAGGTGACAACTATGCACCACATGTCAGAGTGTCACTCACTTGTCTACCTCTCAAGCTGTCACCTGTCAAGCTGACAGGTTGTCAAGCCTTGTCACGCCTCACTGACTGACTTGACAGGTGACAACAATGCACCACATGTCAGAGTGTCACTCACTTGTCTACCTCTCAAGCTGTCACCTGTCAAGCTGACAGGTTGTCAAGCCTTGTCACGCCTCACTGACTGACTTGACAGGTGACAACTATGCACCACATGTCAGAGTGTCACTCACTTGTCTACCTCTCAAGCTGTCACCTGTCAAGCTGACAGGTTGTCAAGCCTTGTCACGCCTCACTGACTGACTTGACAGGTGACAACTATGCACCACATGTCAGAGTGTCACTCACTTGTCTACCTCTCAAGCTGTCACCTGTCAAGCTGACAGGTTGTCAAGCCTTGTCACGCCTCACTGACTGACTTGACAGGTGACAACTATGCACCACATGTCAGAGTGTCACTCACTTGTCTACCTCTCAAGCTGTCACCTGTCAAGCTGACAGGTTGTCAAGCCTTGTCACGCCTCACTGACTGACTTGACAGGTGACAACAATGCACCACATGTCAGAGTGTCACTCACTTGTCTACCTCTCAAGCTGTCACCTGTCAAGCTGACAGGTTGTCAAGCCTTGTCACGCCTCACTGACTGACTTGACAGGTGACAACTATGCACCACATGTCAGAGTGTCACTCACTTGTCTACCTCTCAAGCTGTCACCTGTCAAGCTGACAGGTTGTCAAGCCTTGTCACGCCTCACTGACTGACTTGACAGGTGACAACTATGCACCACATGTCAGAGTGTCACTCACTTGTCTACCTCTCAAGCTGTCACCTGTCAAGCTGACAGGTTGTCAAGCCTTGTCACGCCTCACTGACTGACTTGACAGGTGACAACTATGCACCACATGTCAGAGTGTCACTCACTTGTCTACCTCTCAAGCTGTCACCTGTCAAGCTGACAGGTTGTCAAGCCTTGTCACGCCTCACTGACTGACTTGACAGGTGACAACTATGCACCACATGTCAGAGTGTCACTCACTTGTCTACCTCTCAAGCTGTCACCTGTCAAGCTGACAGGTTGTCAAGCCTTGTCACGCCTCACTGACTGACTTGACAGGTGACAACTATGCACCACATGTCAGAGTGTCACTCACTTGTCTACCTCTCAAGCTGTCACCTGTCAAGCTGACAGGTTGTCAAGCCTTGTCACGCCTCACTGACTGACTTGACAGGTGACAACTATGCACCACATGTCAGAGTGTCACTCACTTGTCTACCTCTCAAGCTGTCACCTGTCAAGCTGACAGGTTGTCAAGCCTTGTCACGCCTCACTGACTGACTTGACAGGTGACAACTATGCACCACATGTCAGAGTGTCACTCACTTGTCTACCTCTCAAGCTGTCACCTGTCAAGCTGACAGGTTGTCAAGCCTTGTCACGCCTCACTGACTGACTTGACAGGTGACAACTATGCACCACATGTCAGAGTGTCACTCACTTGTCTACCTCTCAAGCTGTCACCTGTCAAGCTGACAGGTTGTCAAGCCTTGTCACGCCTCACTGACTGACTTGACAGGTGACAACTATGCACCACATGTCAGAGTGTCACTCACTTGTCTACCTCTCAAGCTGTCACCTGTCAAGCTGACAGGTTGTCAAGCCTTGTCACGCCTCACTGACTGACTTGACAGGTGACAAATGCACCACATGTCAGAGTGTCACTCACTTGTCTACCTCTCAAGCTGTCACCTGTCAAGCTGACAGGTTGTCAAGCCTTGTCACGCCTCACTGACTGACTTGACAGGTGACAACAATGCACCACATGTCAGAGTGTCACTCACTTGTCTACCTCTCAAGCTGTCACCTGTCAAGCTGACAGGTTGTCAAGCCTTGTCACGCCTCACTGACTGACTTGACAGGTGACAACTATGCACCACATGTCAGAGTGTCACTCACTTGTCTACCTCTCAAGCTGTCACCTGTCAAGCTGACAGGTTGTCAAGCCTTGTCACGCCTCACTGACTGACTTGACAGGTGACAACTATGCACCACATGTCAGAGTGTCACTCACTTGTCTACCTCTCAAGCTGTCACCTGTCAAGCTGACAGGTTGTCAAGCCTTGTCACGCCTCACTGACTGACTTGACAGGTGACAACTATGCACCACATGTCAGAGTGTCACTCACTTGTCTACCTCTCAAGCTGTCACCTGTCAAGCTGACAGGTTGTCAAGCCTTGTCACGCCTCACTGACTGACTTGACAGGTGACAACTATGCACCACATGTCAGAGTGTCACTCACTTGTCTACCTCTCAAGCTGTCACCTGTCAAGCTGACAGGTTGTCAAGCCTTGTCACGCCTCACTGACTGACTTGACAGGTGACAACTATGCACCACATGTCAGAGTGTCACTCACTTGTCTACCTCTCAAGCTGTCACCTGTCAAGCTGACAGGTTGTCAAGCCTTGTCACGCCTCACTGACTGACTTGACAGGTGACAACTATGCACCACATGTCAGAGTGTCACTCACTTGTCTACCTCTCAAGCTGTCACCTGTCAAGCTGACAGGTTGTCAAGCCTTGTCACGCCTCACTGACTGACTTGACAGGTGACAACTATGCACCACATGTCAGAGTGTCACTCACTTGTCTACCTCTCAAGCTGTCACCTGTCAAGCTGACAGGTTGTCAAGCCTTGTCACGCCTCACTGACTGACTTGACAGGTGACAACTATGCACCACATGTCAGAGTGTCACTCACTTGTCTACCTCTCAAGCTGTCACCTGTCAAGCTGACAGGTTGTCAAGCCTTGTCACGCCTCACTGACTGACTTGACAGGTGACAACTATGCACCACATGTCAGAGTGTCACTCACTTGTCTACCTCTCAAGCTGTCACCTGTCAAGCTGACAGGTTGTCAAGCCTTGTCACGCCTCACTGACTGACTTGACAGGTGACAACTATGCACCACATGTCAGAGTGTCACTCACTTGTCTACCTCTCAAGCTGTCACCTGTCAAGCTGACAGGTTGTCAAGCCTTGTCACGCCTCACTGACTGACTTGACAGGTGACAACTATGCACCACATGTCAGAGTGTCACTCACTTGTCTACCTCTCAAGCTGTCACCTGTCAAGCTGACAGGTTGTCAAGCCTTGTCACGCCTCACTGACTGACTTGACAGGTGACAACTATGCACCACATGTCAGAGTGTCACTCACTTGTCTACCTCTCAAGCTGTCACCTGTCAAGCTGACAGGTTGTCAAGCCTTGTCACGCCTCACTGACTGACTTGACAGGTGACAACTATGCACCACATGTCAGAGTGTCACTCACTTGTCTACCTCTCAAGCTGTCACCTGTCAAGCTGACAGGTTGTCAAGCCTTGTCACGCCTCACTGACTGACTTGACAGGTGACAACAATGCACCACATGTCAGAGTGTCACTCACTTGTCTACCTCTCAAGCTGTCACCTGTCAAGCTGACAGGTTGTCAAGCCTTGTCACGCCTCACTGACTGACTTGACAGGTGACAACTATGCACCACATGTCAGAGTGTCACTCACTTGTCTACCTCTCAAGCTGTCACCTGTCAAGCTGACAGGTTGTCAAGCCTTGTCACGCCTCACTGACTGACTTGACAGGTGACAACTATGCACCACATGTCAGAGTGTCACTCACTTGTCTACCTCTCAAGCTGTCACCTGTCAAGCTGACAGGTTGTCAAGCCTTGTCACGCCTCACTGACTGACTTGACAGGTGACAACTATGCACCACATGTCAGAGTGTCACTCACTTGTCTACCTCTCAAGCTGTCACCTGTCAAGCTGACAGGTTGTCAAGCCTTGTCACGCCTCACTGACTGACTTGACAGGTGACAATGCACCACATGTCAGAGTGTCACTCACTTGTCTACCTCTCAAGCTGTCACCTGTCAAGCTGACAGGTTGTCAAGCCTTGTCACGCCTCACTGACTGACTTGACAGGTGACAACTATGCACCACATGTCAGAGTGTCACTCACTTGTCTACCTCTCAAGCTGTCACCTGTCAAGCTGACAGGTTGTCAAGCCTTGTCACGCCTCACTGACTGACTTGACAGGTGACAACTATGCACCACATGTCAGAGTGTCACTCACTTGTCTACCTCTCAAGCTGTCACCTGTCAAGCTGACAGGTTGTCAAGCCTTGTCACGCCTCACTGACTGACTTGACAGGTGACAACAATGCACCACATGTCAGAGTGTCACTCACTTGTCTACCTCTCAAGCTGTCACCTGTCAAGCTGACAGGTTGTCAAGCCTTGTCACGCCTCACTGACTGACTTGACAGGTGACAACTATGCACCACATGTCAGAGTGTCACTCACTTGTCTACCTCTCAAGCTGTCACCTGTCAAGCTGACAGGTTGTCAAGCCTTGTCACGCCTCACTGACTGACTTGACAGGTGACAACTATGCACCACATGTCAGAGTGTCACTCACTTGTCTACCTCTCAAGCTGTCACCTGTCAAGCTGACAGGTTGTCAAGCCTTGTCACGCCTCACTGACTGACTTGACAGGTGACAACAATGCACCACATGTCAGAGTGTCACTCACTTGTCTACCTCTCAAGCTGTCACCTGTCAAGCTGACAGGTTGTCAAGCCTTGTCACGCCTCACTGACTGACTTGACAGGTGACAACTATGCACCACATGTCAGAGTGTCACTCACTTGTCTACCTCTCAAGCTGTCACCTGTCAAGCTGACAGGTTGTCAAGCCTTGTCACGCCTCACTGACTGACTTGACAGGTGACAACTATGCACCACATGTCAGAGTGTCACTCACTTGTCTACCTCTCAAGCTGTCACCTGTCAAGCTGACAGGTTGTCAAGCCTTGTCACGCCTCACTGACTGACTTGACAGGTGACAACTATGCACCACATGTCAGAGTGTCACTCACTTGTCTACCTCTCAAGCTGTCACCTGTCAAGCTGACAGGTTGTCAAGCCTTGTCACGCCTCACTGACTGACTTGACAGGTGACAACTATGCACCACATGTCAGAGTGTCACTCACTTGTCTACCTCTCAAGCTGTCACCTGTCAAGCTGACAGGTTGTCAAGCCTTGTCACGCCTCACTGACTGACTTGACAGGTGACAACTATGCACCACATGTCAGAGTGTCACTCACTTGTCTACCTCTCAAGCTGTCACCTGTCAAGCTGACAGGTTGTCAAGCCTTGTCACGCCTCACTGACTGACTTGACAGGTGACAACATGCACCACATGTCAGAGTGTCACTCACTTGTCTACCTCTCAAGCTGTCACCTGTCAAGCTGACAGGTTGTCAAGCCTTGTCACGCCTCACTGACTGACTTGACAGGTGACAACTATGCACCACATGTCAGAGTGTCACTCACTTGTCTACCTCTCAAGCTGTCACCTGTCAAGCTGACAGGTTGTCAAGCCTTGTCACGCCTCACTGACTGACTTGACAGGTGACAACTATGCACCACATGTCAGAGTGTCACTCACTTGTCTACCTCTCAAGCTGTCACCTGTCAAGCTGACAGGTTGTCAAGCCTTGTCACGCCTCACTGACTGACTTGACAGGTGACAACTATGCACCACATGTCAGAGTGTCACTCACTTGTCTACCTCTCAAGCTGTCACCTGTCAAGCTGACAGGTTGTCAAGCCTTGTCACGCCTCACTGACTGACTTGACAGGTGACAACTATGCACCACATGTCAGAGTGTCACTCACTTGTCTACCTCTCAAGCTGTCACCTGTCAAGCTGACAGGTTGTCAAGCCTTGTCACGCCTCACTGACTGACTTGACAGGTGACAACAATGCACCACATGTCAGAGTGTCACTCACTTGTCTACCTCTCAAGCTGTCACCTGTCAAGCTGACAGGTTGTCAAGCCTTGTCACGCCTCACTGACTGACTTGACAGGTGACAAATGCACCACATGTCAGAGTGTCACTCACTTGTCTACCTCTCAAGCTGTCACCTGTCAAGCTGACAGGTTGTCAAGCCTTGTCACGCCTCACTGACTGACTTGACAGGTGACAACTATGCACCACATGTCAGAGTGTCACTCACTTGTCTACCTCTCAAGCTGTCACCTGTCAAGCTGACAGGTTGTCAAGCCTTGTCACGCCTCACTGACTGACTTGACAGGTGACAACTATGCACCACATGTCAGAGTGTCACTCACTTGTCTACCTCTCAAGCTGTCACCTGTCAAGCTGACAGGTTGTCAAGCCTTGTCACGCCTCACTGACTGACTTGACAGGTGACAACAATGCACCACATGTCAGAGTGTCACTCACTTGTCTACCTCTCAAGCTGTCACCTGTCAAGCTGACAGGTTGTCAAGCCTTGTCACGCCTCACTGACTGACTTGACAGGTGACAACAATGCACCACATGTCAGAGTGTCACTCACTTGTCTACCTCTCAAGCTGTCACCTGTCAAGCTGACAGGTTGTCAAGCCTTGTCACGCCTCACTGACTGACTTGACAGGTGACAACTATGCACCACATGTCAGAGTGTCACTCACTTGTCTACCTCTCAAGCTGTCACCTGTCAAGCTGACAGGTTGTCAAGCCTTGTCACGCCTCACTGACTGACTTGACAGGTGACAACTATGCACCACATGTCAGAGTGTCACTCACTTGTCTACCTCAAGCTGTCACCTGTCAAGCTGACAGGTTGTCAAGCCTTGTCACGCCTCACTGACTGACTTGACAGGTGACAACAATGCACCACATGTCAGAGTGTCACTCACTTGTCTACCTGTCAAGCTGTCACCTGTCAAGCTGACAGGTTGTCAAGCCTTGTCACGCCTCACTGACTGACTTGACAGGTGACAACTATGCACCACATGTCAGAGTGTCACTCACTTGTCTACCTCTCAAGCTGTCACCTGTCAAGCTGACAGGTTGTCAAGCCTTGTCACGCCTCACTGACTGACTTGACAGGTGACAACAATGCACCACATGTCAGAGTGTCACTCACTTGTCTACCTCTCAAGCTGTCACCTGTCAAGCTGTCAGGTTGTCAAGCCTTGTCACGCCTCACTGACTGACTTGACAGGTGACAACAATGCACCACATGTCAGAGTGTCACTCACTTGTCTACCTCTCAAGCTGTCACCTGTCAAGCTGACAGGTTGTCAAGCCTTGTCACGCCTCACTGACTGACTTGACAGGTGACAACTATGCACCACACAGAGTGTCACTCACTTGTCTACCTCTCAAGCTGTCAAGCTGACAGGTTGTAAAGCCTTGTCACGCCTCACTGACTGACTTGAGGTGACAACTATGCACCACATGTCAGGTGTCACTCACTTGTTACTCTCAAGCTGTCACCT
>MRSW03000202.1:0-21385 GCA_001923025.3 Taenia multiceps | reverse complement strand
TCTACCTCTCAAGCTGTCACCTTGTCAAGCTGTCAGGTTGTCAAGCCTTGTCACGCCTCACTGACTGACTTGACAGGTGACAACATATGCACCACATGTCAGAGTGTCACTCACTTGTCTACCTCTCAGAGCTGTCACCTGTCAAGCTGACAGGTTTTCAAGCCTTGTCACGCCTCACTGACTGACTTGACAGGTGACAACAATGCACCACATGTGTCAGAGTGTCATCACTTGTCTACCTCTCAAGCTGTCACCTGTCAAGCTGTCAGGTTGTCAAGCCTTGTCACGCCTCACTACTGACTTGACAGGTGACAACTATGCACCACATGTGCCAGAGTGTCACTCACTTGTTCTACCTGTCAAGCTGTCACCCTGTCAAGCTGACAGGTTGTCAAGCCTTGTCACGCCTCACTGACTGACTTGACAGGTGACAACAATGCACCACATGTCAGAGTGTCACTCACTTGTCTACCTCTCAAGCCTGTCACCTGTCAAGCTGACAGGTTGTCAAGCCTTGTCACGCCTCACTGACTGACTTGACAGGTGACAACAATGCACCACTTGTCAGGGTGTCACTCACTTGTCTACCTCTCAAGCTGACACCTGTCAAGCTGACAGGTTTTCAAGCCTTGTCACGCCTCACTGACTGACTTGACAGGTGACAACAATGCACCACATGTCAGAGTGTCACTCACTTGTCTACCTCTCAAGCTGTCACCTGTCAAGCTGACAGGTTGTCAAGCCTTGTCACGCCTCACTGACTGACTTGACAGGTGACAACTATGCACCACATGTCAGAGTGTCACTCACTTGTCTACCTCTCAAGCTGTCACCTGTCAAGCCTTGTCACGCCTCACTGACTGACTTGACAGGTGACAACTATGCACCACATGTCAGAGTGTCACTCACTTGTCTACCTCTCAAGCTGTCACCTGTCAAGCTGACAGGTTGTCAAGCCTTGTCACGCCTCACTGACTGACTTGACAGGTGACAAACAATGCACCACATGTCAGAGTGTCACTCACTTGTCTACCTCTCAAGCTGTCACCTGTCAAGCTGACAGGTTGTCAAGCCTTGTCACGCCTCACTGACTGACTTGACAGGTGACAACTATGCACCACATGTCAGAGTGTCACTCACTTGTCTACCCTCAAGCTGTCACCTGTCAAGCTGACAGGTTGTCAAGCCTTGTCACGCCTCACTGACTGACTTGACAGGTGACAACTATGCACCACATGTCAGAGTGTCACTCACTTGTCTACCTCAAGCTGTCACCTGTCAAGCTGACAGGTTGTCAAGCCTTGTCACGCCTCACTGACTGACTTGACAGGTGACAACAATGCACCACATGTCAGAGTGTCACTCACTTGTCTACCTCTCAAGCTGTCACCTGTCAAGCTGACAGGTTGTCAAGCCTTGTCACGCCTCACTGACTGACTTGACAGGTGACAACTATGCACCACATGTCAGAGTGTCACTCACTTGTCTACCTTTCAAGCTGTCACCTGTCAAGCTGACAGGTTGTCAAGCCTTGTCACGCCTCACTGACTGACTTGACAGGTGACAACTATGCACCACATGTCAGAGTGTCACTCACTTGTCTACCTGTCAAGCTGTCACCTGTCAAGCTGACAGGTTGTCAAGCCTTGTCACGCCTCACTGACTGACTTGACAGGTGACAAAAATGCACCACATGTCAGAGTGTCACTCACTTGTCTACCTCTCAAGCTGTCACCTGTCAAGCTGACAGGTTGTCAAGCCTTGTCACGCCTCACTGACTGACTTGACAGGTGACAACTATGCACCACATGTCAGAGTGTCACTCACTTGTCTACCTCTCAAGCTGTCACCTGTCAAGCTGACAGGTTGTCAAGCCTTGTCACGCCTCACTGACTGACTTGACAGGTGACAACTATGCACCACATGTCAGAGTGTCACTCACTTGTCTACCTCTCAAGCTGTCACCTGTCAAGCTGACAGGTTGTCAAGCCTTGTCACGCCTCACTGACTGACTTGACAGGTGACAACTATGCACCACATGTCAGAGTGTCACTCACTTGTCTACCTCTCAAGCTGTCACCTGTCAAGCTGACAGGTTGTCAAGCCTTGTCACGCCTCACTGACTGACTTGACAGGTGACAACAATGCACCACATGTCAGAGTGTCACTCACTTGTCTACCTGTCAAGCTGTCACCTGTCAAGCTGACAGGTTGTCAAGCCTTGTCACGCCTCACTGACTGACTTGACAGGTGACAACAATGCACCACATGTCAGAGTGTCACTCACTTGTCTACCTCTCAAGCTGTCACCTGTCAAGCTGACAGGTTGTCAAGCCTTGTCACCCTCACTGACTGACTTGACAGGTGACAACATGCACCACATGTCAGAGTGCACTCACTTGTCTACCTCTCAAGCTGTCACCTGTCAAGCTGACAGGTTGTCAAGCCTTGTCAACGCCTCACTGACTGACTTGACAGGTGACAACATGCACCACATGTCAGAGTGTCACTCACTTGTCTACCTCTCAAGCTGTCACCTGTCAAGCTGACAGGTTGTCAAGCCTTGTCACGCCTCACTGACTGACTTGACAGGTGACATGCACCACATGTCAGAGTGTCACTCACTTGTCTACCTCTCAAGCTGTCACCTGTCAAGCTGTCAGTTGTCAAGCCTTGTCACGCCTCACTGACTGACTTGACAGGTGACAACAGCACCACATTGTCAGGTGTCACTCACTTGTCTACCTCTCAAGCTGTCCCTGTCAAGCTGACAGGTGTCAAGCCTTGTCACGCCTCCACTGACTGACTTGACAGGTGACAACTATGCACCACATGTCAGAGTGTCACTCACTTGTCTACCTCTCAAGCTGTCACCTCCAAGCTGACAGGTTGTCAAGCCTTGTCACGCCTCACTGACTGACTTGACAGGTGACAACATGCACCACATGTCAAGTGTCACTCACTTGTCTACTCTCAAGCTGTCACCTGTCAAGCTGACAGGTTGTCAAGCCTTGTCCGCCTCACTGACTGACTGACAGGTGACAACTATGCACACATGTCAGAGTGTCACTCACTTGTCTACCTCTCAAGCTGTCACCTGTCAAGCTTCAGGTTGTCAAGCCTTGTCACGCCTCACTGACTGACTTGACAGGTGACAACTATGCCCACATGTCAGAGTGTCACTCACTTGTCTACCTCTCAAGCTGTCACCTGTCTCTGACAGTGTCAAGCCTTGTCACGCCTCACTGACTGACTTGACAGGTGACAATGCACCACATGTCAGAGTGTCACTCACTTGTCTACCTCTCAAGCTGTCACCTGTCAAGCTGACAGTTGTCAAGCCTTGTCACGCCTCACTGACTGACTTGACAGGTGACAACAATGCACCACATGTCAGAGTGTCACTCACTTGTCTACCTCTCAAGCTGTCACCTGTCAAGCTGACAGGTTGTCAAGCCTTGTCACGCCTCACTGACTGACTTGACAGGTGACAACATGCACCACATTCAGAGTGTCACTCACTTGTCTACCTCTCAAGCTGTCACCGTCTCAGCTGACAGGTTGTCAAGCCTTGTCACGCCTCACTGACTGACTTGACAGGTGACAACAATGCACCACATGTCAGAGTGTCACTCACTTGTCTACCTCTCAAGCTGTCACCTGTCAAGCTGACAGGTTGTCAAGCCTTGTCACGCCTCACTGACTGACTTGACAGTGACAACTAGCACCACATGTCAGAGTGTCACTCACTTGTCTACCTCTCAAGCTGTCACCTGTCAAGCTGACAGGTGTCAAGCCTTGTCACGCCTCACTGACTGACTTGACAGGTGACAACTATGCACCACATGTCAGAGTGTCACTCACTTGTCTACCTCTCAAGCTGTCACCTGTCAAGCTGACAGGTTGTCAAGCCTTGTCACGCCTCACTGACTGACTTGACAGGTGACAACAATGCACCACATGTCAGAGTGTCACTCACTTGTCTACCTCTCAAGCTGTCACCTGTCAAGCTGACAGGTTGTCAAGCCTTGTCACGCCTCACTGACTGACTTGACAGGACAACTATGCACCACATGTCAGAGTGTCACTCCACTTGTCTACCTCTCAAGCTGTCACCTGTCAAGCTGACAGGTTGTCAAGCCTTGTCACGCCTCACTGACTGACTTGACAGGTGACACTATGCACCACATGTCAGAGTGTCACTCACTTTGTCTACCTCTCAAGCTGTCACCTGTCAGCTGACAGGTTGTCAAGCCTTGTCACGCCTCACTGACTGACTTGACAGGTGACAACATGCACCACATGTCAGAGTGTCACTCACTTGTCTACCTCTCAAGCTGTCACCTGTCAAGCTGACAGGTTGTCAAGCCTTGTCACGCCTCACTGACTGACTTGACAGGTGACAACAATGCACCACATGTCAGAGTGTCCCTCACTTGTCTACCTCTCAAGCTGTCACCTGTCAAGCTGACAGGTTGTCAAGCCTTGTCACGCCTCCACTGACTGACTTGACAGGTGACAACTATGCACCACATGTCAGAGTGTCACTCACTTGTCTACCTCTCAAGCTGTCACCTGTCAAGCTGACAGGTTGTCAAGCCTTGTCACGCCTCACTGACTGACTTGACAGGTGACAACTATGCACCACATGTCAGAGTGTCACTCACTTGTCTACCTCTCAAGCTGTCACCTGTCAAGCTGACAGGTTGTCAAGCCTTGTCACGCCTCACTGACTGACTTGACAGTTGACAACATGCACCACATGTCAGAGTGTCACTCACTTGTCTACCTCTCAAGCTGTCACCTGTCAAGCTGACAGGTTGTCAAGCCTTGTCACGCCTCACTGACTGACTTGACAGGTGACAACATGCACCACATGTCAGAGTGTCACTCACTTGTCTACCTCTCAAGCTGTCACCTGTCAAGCTGACAGGTTGTCAAGCCTTGTCACGCCTCACTGACTGACTTGACAGTGACAACTATGCACCACATGTCAGAGTGTCACTCACTTGTCTACCTCTCAAGCTGTCACCTGTCAAGCTGACAGGTTGTCAAGCCTTGTCACGCCTCACTGACTGACTTGACAGGTGACAACATGCACCACATGTCAGAGTGTCACTCACTTGTCTACCTCTCAAGCTGTCACCTGTCAAGCTGACAGGTTGTCAAGCCTTGTCACGCCTCACTGACTGACTTGACAGGTGACAACTATGCACCACATGTCGGAGTGTCACTCACTTGTCTACCTCTCAAGCTGTCACCTGTCAAGCTGACAGGTTGTCAAGCCTTGTCACGCCTCACTGACTGACTTGACAGGTGACAACAATGCACCACATGTCAGAGTGTCACTCACTTGTCTACCTCTCAAGCTGTCACCTGTCAAGCTGACAGGTTGTCAAGCCTTGTCACGCCTCACTGACTGACTTGACAGGTGACAACATGCACCACATGTCAGAGTGTCACTCACTTGTCTACCTCTCAAGCTGTCACCTGTCAAGCTGCAGGTTGTCAAGCCTTGTCACGCCTCACTGACTGACTTGACAGGTGACAACTATGCACCACATGTCAGAGTGTCACTCACTTGTCTACCTCTCAAGCTGTCACCTGTCAAGCTGACAGGTTGTCAAGCCTTGTCACGCCTCACTGACTGACTTGACAGGTGACAACTATGCACCACATGTCAGAGTGTCACTCACTTGTCTACCTCTCAAGCTGTCACCTGTCAAGCTGACAGGTTGTCAAGCCTTGTCACGCCTCACTGACTGACTTGACAGGTGACAACTATGCACCACATGTCAGAGTGTCACTCACTTGTCTACCTCTCAAGCTGTCACCTGTCAAGCTGACAGGTTGTCAAGCCTTGTCACGCCTCACTGACTGACTTGACAGGTGACAACTATGCACCACATGTCAGAGTGTCACTCACTTGTCTACCTCTCAAGCTGTCACCTGTCAAGCTGACAGGTTGTCAAGCCTTGTCACGCCTCACTGACTGACTTGACAGGTGACAACTATGCACCACATGTCAGAGTGTCACTCACTTGTCTACCTCTCAAGCTGTCACCTGTCAAGCTGACAGGTTGTCAAGCCTTGTCACGCCTCACTGACTGACTTGACAGGTGACAACATGCACCACATGTCAGAGTGTCACTCACTTGTCTACCTCTCAAGCTGTCACCTGTCAAGCTGACAGGTCAAGCCTTGTCACGCCTCACTGACTGACTTGACAGGTGACAACTATGCACCACATGTCAGAGTGTCACTCACTTGTCTACCTCTCAAGCTGTCACCTGTCAAGCTGACAGGTTGTCAAGCCTTGTCACGCCTCACTGACTGACTTGACAGGTGACAACATGCACCACATGTCAGAGTGTCACTCACTTGTCTACCTCTCAAGCTGTCACCTGTCAAGCTGACAGTCTGTCAAGCCTTGTCACGCCTCACTGACTGACTTGACAGGTGACAACTATGCACCACATGTCAGAGTGTCACTCACTTGTCTACCTCTCAAGCTGTCACCTGTCAAGCTGACAGGTTGTCAAGCCTTGTCACGCCTCACTGACTGACTTGACAGGTGACAACTATGCACCACATGTCAGAGTGTCACTCACTTGTCTACCTCTCAAGCTGTCACCTGTCAAGCTGACAGGTTGTCAAGCCTTGTCACGCCTCACTGACTGACTTGACAGGTGACAACTATGCACCACATGTCAGAGTGTCACTCACTTGTCTACCTCTCAAGCTGTCACCTGTCAAGCTGACAGGTTGTCAAGCCTTGTCACGCCTCACTGACTGACTTGACAGGTGACAACTATGCACCACATGTCAGAGTGTCACTCACTTGTCTACCTCTCAAGCTGTCACCTGTCAAGCTGACAGGTTGTCAAGCCTTGTCACGCCTCACTGACTGACTTGACAGGTGACAACTATGCACCACATGTCAGAGTGTCACTCACTTGTCTACCTCTCAAGCTGTCACCTGTCAAGCTGACAGGTTGTCAAGCCTTGTCACGCCTCACTGACTGACTTGACAGGTGACAACTATGCACCACATGTCAGAGTGTCACTCACTTGTCTACCTCTCAAGCTGTCACCTGTCAAGCTGACAGGTTGTCAAGCCTTGTCACGCCTCACTGACTGACTTGACAGGTGACAACTATGCACCACATGTCAGAGTGTCACTCACTTGTCTACCTCTCAAGCTGTCACCTGTCAAGCTGACAGGTTGTCAAGCCTTGTCACGCCTCACTGACTGACTTGACAGGTGACAACTGCACCACATGTCAGAGTGTCACTCACTTGTCTACCTCTCAAGCTGTCACCTGTCAAGCTGACAGGTTGTCAAGCCTTGTCACGCCTCACTGACTGACTTGACAGGTGACAACAATGCACCACATGTCAGAGTGTCACTCACTTGTCTACCTCTCAAGCTGTCACCTGTCAAGCTGACAGGTTGTCAAGCCTTGTCACGCCTCACTGACTGACTTGACAGGTGACAACTATGCACCACATGTCAGAGTGTCACTCACTTGTCTACCTCTCAAGCTGTCACCTGTCAAGCTGACAGGTTGTCAAGCCTTGTCACGCCTCACTGACTGACTTGACAGGTGACAACTATGCACCACATGTCAGAGTGTCACTCACTTGTCTACCTCTCAAGCTGTCACCTGTCAAGCTGACAGGTTGTCAAGCCTTGTCACGCCTCACTGACTGACTTGACAGGTGACAACATGCACCACATGTCAGAGTGTCACTCACTTGTCTACCTCTCAAGCTGTCACCTGTCAAGCTGACAGGTTGTCAAGCCTTGTCACGCCTCACTGACTGACTTGACAGGTGACAACTATGCACCACATGTCAGAGTGTCACTCACTTGTCTACCTCTCAAGCTGTCACCTGTCAAGCTGACAGGTTGTCAAGCCTTGTCACGCCTCACTGACTGACTTGACAGGTGACAACATGCACCACATGTCAGAGTGTCACTCACTTGTCTACCTCTCAAGCTGTCACCTGTCAAGCTGACAGGTTGTCAAGCCTTGTCACGCCTCACTGACTGACTTGACAGGTGACAACTATGCACCACATGTCAGAGTGTCACTCACTTGTCTACCTCTCAAGCTGTCACCTGTCAAGCTGACAGGTTGTCAAGCCTTGTCACGCCTCACTGACTGACTTGACAGGTGACAACATGCACCACATGTCAGAGTGTCACTCACTTGTCTACCTCTCAAGCTGTCACCTGTCAAGCTGACAGGTTGTCAAGCCTTGTCACGCCTCACTGACTGACTTGACAGGTGACAACTATGCACCACATGTCAGAGTGTCACTCACTTGTCTACCTCTCAAGCTGTCACCTGTCAAGCTGACAGGTTGTCAAGCCTTGTCACGCCTCACTGACTGACTTGACAGGTGACAACTATGCACCACATGTCAGAGTGTCACTCACTTGTCTACCTCTCAAGCTGTCACCTGTCAAGCTGACAGGTTGTCAAGCCTTGTCACGCCTCACTGACTGACTTGACAGGTGACAACTATGCACCACATGTCAGAGTGTCACTCACTTGTCTACCTCTCAAGCTGTCACCTGTCAAGCTGACAGGTTGTCAAGCCTTGTCACGCCTCACTGACTGACTTGACAGGTGACAACATGCACCACATGTCAGAGTGTCACTCACTTGTCTACCTCTCAAGCTGTCACCTGTCAAGCTGACAGGTTGTCAAGCCTTGTCACGCCTCACTGACTGACTTGACAGGTGACAACTATGCACCACATGTCAGAGTGTCACTCACTTGTCTACCTCTCAAGCTGTCACCTGTCAAGCTGACAGGTTGTCAAGCCTTGTCACGCCTCACTGACTGACTTGACAGGTGACAACTATGCACCACATGTCAGAGTGTCACTCACTTGTCTACCTCTCAAGCTGTCACCTGTCAAGCTGACAGGTTGTCAAGCCTTGTCACGCCTCACTGACTGACTTGACAGGTGACAACTATGCACCACATGTCAGAGTGTCACTCACTTGTCTACCTCTCAAGCTGTCACCTGTCAAGCTGACAGGTTGTCAAGCCTTGTCACGCCTCACTGACTGACTTGACAGGTGACAACATGCACCACATGTCAGAGTGTCACTCACTTGTCTACCTCTCAAGCTGTCACCTGTCAAGCTGACAGGTTGTCAAGCCTTGTCACGCCTCACTGACTGACTTGACAGGTGACAACTATGCACCACATGTCAGAGTGTCACTCACTTGTCTACCTCTCAAGCTGTCACCTGTCAAGCTGACAGGTTGTCAAGCCTTGTCACGCCTCACTGACTGACTTGACAGGTGACAACATGCACCACATGTCAGAGTGTCACTCACTTGTCTACCTCTCAAGCTGTCACCTGTCAAGCTGACAGGTTGTCAAGCCTTGTCACGCCTCACTGACTGACTTGACAGGTGACAACATGCACCACATGTCAGAGTGTCACTCACTTGTCTACCTCTCAAGCTGTCACCTGTCAAGCTGACAGGTTGTCAAGCCTTGTCACGCCTCACTGACTGACTTGACAGGTGACAACTATGCACCACATGTCAGAGTGTCACTCACTTGTCTACCTCTCAAGCTGTCACCTGTCAAGCTGACAGGTTGTCAAGCCTTGTCACGCCTCACTGACTGACTTGACAGGTGACAACTATGCACCACATGTCAGAGTGTCACTCACTTGTCTACCTCTCAAGCTGTCACCTGTCAAGCTGACAGGTTGTCAAGCCTTGTCACGCCTCACTGACTGACTTGACAGGTGACAACAATGCACCACATGTCAGAGTGTCACTCACTTGTCTACCTCTCAAGCTGTCACCTGTCAAGCTGACAGGTTGTCAAGCCTTGTCACGCCTCACTGACTGACTTGACAGGTGACAACTATGCACCACATGTCAGAGTGTCACTCACTTGTCTACCTCTCAAGCTGTCACCTGTCAAGCTGACAGGTTGTCAAGCCTTGTCACGCCTCACTGACTGACTTGACAGGTGACAACAATGCACCACATGTCAGAGTGTCACTCACTTGTCTACCTCTCAAGCTGTCACCTGTCAAGCTGACAGGTTGTCAAGCCTTGTCACGCCTCACTGACTGACTTGACAGGTGACAACAATGCACCACATGTCAGAGTGTCACTCACTTGTCTACCTCTCAAGCTGTCACCTGTCAAGCTGACAGGTTGTCAAGCCTTGTCACGCCTCACTGACTGACTTGACAGGTGACAACTATGCACCACATGTCAGAGTGTCACTCACTTGTCTACCTCTCAAGCTGTCACCTGTCAAGCTGACAGGTTGTCAAGCCTTGTCACGCCTCACTGACTGACTTGACAGGTGACAACTATGCACCACATGTCAGAGTGTCACTCACTTGTCTACCTCTCAAGCTGTCACCTGTCAAGCTGACAGGTTGTCAAGCCTTGTCACGCCTCACTGACTGACTTGACAGGTGACAACTATGCACCACATGTCAGAGTGTCACTCACTTGTCTACCTCTCAAGCTGTCACCTGTCAAGCTGACAGGTTGTCAAGCCTTGTCACGCCTCACTGACTGACTTGACAGGTGACAACTATGCACCACATGTCAGAGTGTCACTCACTTGTCTACCTCTCAAGCTGTCACCTGTCAAGCTGACAGGTTGTCAAGCCTTGTCACGCCTCACTGACTGACTTGACAGGTGACAACTATGCACCACATGTCAGAGTGTCACTCACTTGTCTACCTCTCAAGCTGTCACCTGTCAAGCTGACAGGTTGTCAAGCCTTGTCACGCCTCACTGACTGACTTGACAGGTGACAACTATGCACCACATGTCAGAGTGTCACTCACTTGTCTACCTCTCAAGCTGTCACCTGTCAAGCTGACAGGTTGTCAAGCCTTGTCACGCCTCACTGACTGACTTGACAGGTGACAACTATGCACCACATGTCAGAGTGTCACTCACTTGTCTACCTCTCAAGCTGTCACCTGTCAAGCTGACAGGTTGTCAAGCCTTGTCACGCCTCACTGACTGACTTGACAGGTGACAACTATGCACCACATGTCAGAGTGTCACTCACTTGTCTACCTCTCAAGCTGTCACCTGTCAAGCTGACAGGTTGTCAAGCCTTGTCACGCCTCACTGACTGACTTGACAGGTGACAACTATGCACCACATGTCAGAGTGTCACTCACTTGTCTACCTCTCAAGCTGTCACCTGTCAAGCTGACAGGTTGTCAAGCCTTGTCACGCCTCACTGACTGACTTGACAGGTGACAACAATGCACCACATGTCAGAGTGTCACTCACTTGTCTACCTCTCAAGCTGTCACCTGTCAAGCTGACAGGTTGTCAAGCCTTGTCACGCCTCACTGACTGACTTGACAGGTGACAACTATGCACCACATGTCAGAGTGTCACTCACTTGTCTACCTCTCAAGCTGTCACCTGTCAAGCTGACAGGTTGTCAAGCCTTGTCACGCCTCACTGACTGACTTGACAGGTGACAACATGCACCACATGTCAGAGTGTCACTCACTTGTCTACCTCTCAAGCTGTCACCTGTCAAGCTGACAGGTTGTCAAGCCTTGTCACGCCTCACTGACTGACTTGACAGGTGACAACAATGCACCACATGTCAGAGTGTCACTCACTTGTCTACCTCTCAAGCTGTCACCTGTCAAGCTGACAGGTTGTCAAGCCTTGTCACGCCTCACTGACTGACTTGACAGGTGACAACTATGCACCACATGTCAGAGTGTCACTCACTTGTCTACCTCTCAAGCTGTCACCTGTCAAGCTGACAGGTTGTCAAGCCTTGTCACGCCTCACTGACTGACTTGACAGGTGACAACTATGCACCACATGTCAGAGTGTCACTCACTTGTCTACCTCTCAAGCTGTCACCTGTCAAGCTGACAGGTTGTCAAGCCTTGTCACGCCTCACTGACTGACTTGACAGGTGACAACTATGCACCACATGTCAGAGTGTCACTCACTTGTCTACCTCTCAAGCTGTCACCTGTCAAGCTGACAGGTTGTCAAGCCTTGTCACGCCTCACTGACTGACTTGACAGGTGACAACTATGCACCACATGTCAGAGTGTCACTCACTTGTCTACCTCTCAAGCTGTCACCTGTCAAGCTGACAGGTTGTCAAGCCTTGTCACGCCTCACTGACTGACTTGACAGGTGACAACTATGCACCACATGTCAGAGTGTCACTCACTTGTCTACCTCTCAAGCTGTCACCTGTCAAGCTGACAGGTTGTCAAGCCTTGTCACGCCTCACTGACTGACTTGACAGGTGACAACAATGCACCACATGTCAGAGTGTCACTCACTTGTCTACCTCTCAAGCTGTCACCTGTCAAGCTGACAGGTTGTCAAGCCTTGTCACGCCTCACTGACTGACTTGACAGGTGACAACTATGCACCACATGTCAGAGTGTCACTCACTTGTCTACCTCTCAAGCTGTCACCTGTCAAGCTGACAGGTTGTCAAGCCTTGTCACGCCTCACTGACTGACTTGACAGGTGACAACTATGCACCACATGTCAGAGTGTCACTCACTTGTCTACCTCTCAAGCTGTCACCTGTCAAGCTGACAGGTTGTCAAGCCTTGTCACGCCTCACTGACTGACTTGACAGGTGACAACATGCACCACATGTCAGAGTGTCACTCACTTGTCTACCTCTCAAGCTGTCACCTGTCAAGCTGACAGGTTGTCAAGCCTTGTCACGCCTCACTGACTGACTTGACAGGTGACAACTATGCACCACATGTCAGAGTGTCACTCACTTGTCTACCTCTCAAGCTGTCACCTGTCAAGCTGACAGGTTGTCAAGCCTTGTCACGCCTCACTGACTGACTTGACAGGTGACAACATGCACCACATGTCAGAGTGTCACTCACTTGTCTACCTCTCAAGCTGTCACCTGTCAAGCTGACAGGTTGTCAAGCCTTGTCACGCCTCACTGACTGACTTGACAGGTGACAACTATGCACCACATGTCAGAGTGTCACTCACTTGTCTACCTCTCAAGCTGTCACCTGTCAAGCTGACAGGTTGTCAAGCCTTGTCACGCCTCACTGACTGACTTGACAGGTGACAACTATGCACCACATGTCAGAGTGTCACTCACTTGTCTACCTCTCAAGCTGTCACCTGTCAAGCTGACAGGTTGTCAAGCCTTGTCACGCCTCACTGACTGACTTGACAGGTGACAACATGCACCACATGTCAGAGTGTCACTCACTTGTCTACCTCTCAAGCTGTCACCTGTCAAGCTGACAGGTTGTCAAGCCTTGTCACGCCTCACTGACTGACTTGACAGGTGACAACATGCACCACATGTCAGAGTGTCACTCACTTGTCTACCTCTCAAGCTGTCACCTGTCAAGCTGACAGGTTGTCAAGCCTTGTCACGCCTCACTGACTGACTTGACAGGTGACAACTATGCACCACATGTCAGAGTGTCACTCACTTGTCTACCTCTCAAGCTGTCACCTGTCAAGCTGACAGGTTGTCAAGCCTTGTCACGCCTCACTGACTGACTTGACAGGTGACAACTATGCACCACATGTCAGAGTGTCACTCACTTGTCTACCTCTCAAGCTGTCACCTGTCAAGCTGACAGGTTGTCAAGCCTTGTCACGCCTCACTGACTGACTTGACAGGTGACAACTATGCACCACATGTCAGAGTGTCACTCACTTGTCTACCTCTCAAGCTGTCACCTGTCAAGCTGACAGGTTGTCAAGCCTTGTCACGCCTCACTGACTGACTTGACAGGTGACAACAATGCACCACATGTCAGAGTGTCACTCACTTGTCTACCTCTCAAGCTGTCACCTGTCAAGCTGACAGGTTGTCAAGCCTTGTCACGCCTCACTGACTGACTTGACAGGTGACAACTATGCACCACATGTCAGAGTGTCACTCACTTGTCTACCTCTCAAGCTGTCACCTGTCAAGCTGACAGGTTGTCAAGCCTTGTCACGCCTCACTGACTGACTTGACAGGTGACAACTATGCACCACATGTCAGAGTGTCACTCACTTGTCTACCTCTCAAGCTGTCACCTGTCAAGCTGACAGGTTGTCAAGCCTTGTCACGCCTCACTGACTGACTTGACAGGTGACAACTATGCACCACATGTCAGAGTGTCACTCACTTGTCTACCTCTCAAGCTGTCACCTGTCAAGCTGACAGGTTGTCAAGCCTTGTCACGCCTCACTGACTGACTTGACAGGTGACAACTATGCACCACATGTCAGAGTGTCACTCACTTGTCTACCTCTCAAGCTGTCACCTGTCAAGCTGACAGGTTGTCAAGCCTTGTCACGCCTCACTGACTGACTTGACAGGTGACAACTATGCACCACATGTCAGAGTGTCACTCACTTGTCTACCTCTCAAGCTGTCACCTGTCAAGCTGACAGGTTGTCAAGCCTTGTCACGCCTCACTGACTGACTTGACAGGTGACAACAATGCACCACATGTCAGAGTGTCACTCACTTGTCTACCTCTCAAGCTGTCACCTGTCAAGCTGACAGGTTGTCAAGCCTTGTCACGCCTCACTGACTGACTTGACAGGTGACAACTATGCACCACATGTCAGAGTGTCACTCACTTGTCTACCTCTCAAGCTGTCACCTGTCAAGCTGACAGGTTGTCAAGCCTTGTCACGCCTCACTGACTGACTTGACAGGTGACAACTATGCACCACATGTCAGAGTGTCACTCACTTGTCTACCTCTCAAGCTGTCACCTGTCAAGCTGACAGGTTGTCAAGCCTTGTCACGCCTCACTGACTGACTTGACAGGTGACAACAATGCACCACATGTCAGAGTGTCACTCACTTGTCTACCTCTCAAGCTGTCACCTGTCAAGCTGACAGGTTGTCAAGCCTTGTCACGCCTCACTGACTGACTTGACAGGTGACAACAATGCACCACATGTCAGAGTGTCACTCACTTGTCTACCTCTCAAGCTGTCACCTGTCAAGCTGACAGGTTGTCAAGCCTTGTCACGCCTCACTGACTGACTTGACAGGTGACAACAATGCACCACATGTCAGAGTGTCACTCACTTGTCTACCTCTCAAGCTGTCACCTGTCAAGCTGACAGGTTGTCAAGCCTTGTCACGCCTCACTGACTGACTTGACAGGTGACAACTATGCACCACATGTCAGAGTGTCACTCACTTGTCTACCTCTCAAGCTGTCACCTGTCAAGCTGACAGGTTGTCAAGCCTTGTCACGCCTCACTGACTGACTTGACAGGTGACAACTATGCACCACATGTCAGAGTGTCACTCACTTGTCTACCTCTCAAGCTGTCACCTGTCAAGCTGACAGGTTGTCAAGCCTTGTCACGCCTCACTGACTGACTTGACAGGTGACAACTATGCACCACATGTCAGAGTGTCACTCACTTGTCTACCTCTCAAGCTGTCACCTGTCAAGCTGACAGGTTGTCAAGCCTTGTCACGCCTCACTGACTGACTTGACAGGTGACAACTATGCACCACATGTCAGAGTGTCACTCACTTGTCTACCTCTCAAGCTGTCACCTGTCAAGCTGACAGGTTGTCAAGCCTTGTCACGCCTCACTGACTGACTTGACAGGTGACAACTATGCACCACATGTCAGAGTGTCACTCACTTGTCTACCTCTCAAGCTGTCACCTGTCAAGCTGACAGGTTGTCAAGCCTTGTCACGCCTCACTGACTGACTTGACAGGTGACAACTATGCACCACATGTCAGAGTGTCACTCACTTGTCTACCTCTCAAGCTGTCACCTGTCAAGCTGACAGGTTGTCAAGCCTTGTCACGCCTCACTGACTGACTTGACAGGTGACAACTATGCACCACATGTCAGAGTGTCACTCACTTGTCTACCTCTCAAGCTGTCACCTGTCAAGCTGACAGGTTGTCAAGCCTTGTCACGCCTCACTGACTGACTTGACAGGTGACAACTATGCACCACATGTCAGAGTGTCACTCACTTGTCTACCTCTCAAGCTGTCACCTGTCAAGCTGACAGGTTGTCAAGCCTTGTCACGCCTCACTGACTGACTTGACAGGTGACAACTATGCACCACATGTCAGAGTGTCACTCACTTGTCTACCTCTCAAGCTGTCACCTGTCAAGCTGACAGGTTGTCAAGCCTTGTCACGCCTCACTGACTGACTTGACAGGTGACAACTATGCACCACATGTCAGAGTGTCACTCACTTGTCTACCTCTCAAGCTGTCACCTGTCAAGCTGACAGGTTGTCAAGCCTTGTCACGCCTCACTGACTGACTTGACAGGTGACAACTATGCACCACATGTCAGAGTGTCACTCACTTGTCTACCTCTCAAGCTGTCACCTGTCAAGCTGACAGGTTGTCAAGCCTTGTCACGCCTCACTGACTGACTTGACAGGTGACAACTATGCACCACATGTCAGAGTGTCACTCACTTGTCTACCTCTCAAGCTGTCACCTGTCAAGCTGACAGGTTGTCAAGCCTTGTCACGCCTCACTGACTGACTTGACAGGTGACAACATGCACCACATGTCAGAGTGTCACTCACTTGTCTACCTCTCAAGCTGTCACCTGTCAAGCTGACAGGTTGTCAAGCCTTGTCACGCCTCACTGACTGACTTGACAGGTGACAACTATGCACCACATGTCAGAGTGTCACTCACTTGTCTACCTCTCAAGCTGTCACCTGTCAAGCTGACAGGTTGTCAAGCCTTGTCACGCCTCACTGACTGACTTGACAGGTGACAACATGCACCACATGTCAGAGTGTCACTCACTTGTCTACCTCTCAAGCTGTCACCTGTCAAGCTGACAGGTTGTCAAGCCTTGTCACGCCTCACTGACTGACTTGACAGGTGACAACAATGCACCACATGTCAGAGTGTCACTCACTTGTCTACCTCTCAAGCTGTCACCTGTCAAGCTGACAGGTTGTCAAGCCTTGTCACGCCTCACTGACTGACTTGACAGGTGACAACTATGCACCACATGTCAGAGTGTCACTCACTTGTCTACCTCTCAAGCTGTCACCTGTCAAGCTGACAGGTTGTCAAGCCTTGTCACGCCTCACTGACTGACTTGACAGGTGACAACTATGCACCACATGTCAGAGTGTCACTCACTTGTCTACCTCTCAAGCTGTCACCTGTCAAGCTGACAGGTTGTCAAGCCTTGTCACGCCTCACTGACTGACTTGACAGGTGACAACTATGCACCACATGTCAGAGTGTCACTCACTTGTCTACCTCTCAAGCTGTCACCTGTCAAGCTGACAGGTTGTCAAGCCTTGTCACGCCTCACTGACTGACTTGACAGGTGACAACTATGCACCACATGTCAGAGTGTCACTCACTTGTCTACCTCTCAAGCTGTCACCTGTCAAGCTGACAGGTTGTCAAGCCTTGTCACGCCTCACTGACTGACTTGACAGGTGACAACTATGCACCACATGTCAGAGTGTCACTCACTTGTCTACCTCTCAAGCTGTCACCTGTCAAGCTGACAGGTTGTCAAGCCTTGTCACGCCTCACTGACTGACTTGACAGGTGACAACAATGCACCACATGTCAGAGTGTCACTCACTTGTCTACCTCTCAAGCTGTCACCTGTCAAGCTGACAGGTTGTCAAGCCTTGTCACGCCTCACTGACTGACTTGACAGGTGACAACTATGCACCACATGTCAGAGTGTCACTCACTTGTCTACCTCTCAAGCTGTCACCTGTCAAGCTGACAGGTTGTCAAGCCTTGTCACGCCTCACTGACTGACTTGACAGGTGACAACTATGCACCACATGTCAGAGTGTCACTCACTTGTCTACCTCTCAAGCTGTCACCTGTCAAGCTGACAGGTTGTCAAGCCTTGTCACGCCTCACTGACTGACTTGACAGGTGACAACTATGCACCACATGTCAGAGTGTCACTCACTTGTCTACCTCTCAAGCTGTCACCTGTCAAGCTGACAGGTTGTCAAGCCTTGTCACGCCTCACTGACTGACTTGACAGGTGACAACTATGCACCACATGTCAGAGTGTCACTCACTTGTCTACCTCTCAAGCTGTCACCTGTCAAGCTGACAGGTTGTCAAGCCTTGTCACGCCTCACTGACTGACTTGACAGGTGACAACTATGCACCACATGTCAGAGTGTCACTCACTTGTCTACCTCTCAAGCTGTCACCTGTCAAGCTGACAGGTTGTCAAGCCTTGTCACGCCTCACTGACTGACTTGACAGGTGACAACTATGCACCACATGTCAGAGTGTCACTCACTTGTCTACCTCTCAAGCTGTCACCTGTCAAGCTGACAGGTTGTCAAGCCTTGTCACGCCTCACTGACTGACTTGACAGGTGACAACAATGCACCACATGTCAGAGTGTCACTCACTTGTCTACCTCTCAAGCTGTCACCTGTCAAGCTGACAGGTTGTCAAGCCTTGTCACGCCTCACTGACTGACTTGACAGGTGACAACATGCACCACATGTCAGAGTGTCACTCACTTGTCTACCTCTCAAGCTGTCACCTGTCAAGCTGACAGGTTGTCAAGCCTTGTCACGCCTCACTGACTGACTTGACAGGTGACAACAATGCACCACATGTCAGAGTGTCACTCACTTGTCTACCTCTCAAGCTGTCACCTGTCAAGCTGACAGGTTGTCAAGCCTTGTCACGCCTCACTGACTGACTTGACAGGTGACAACTATGCACCACATGTCAGAGTGTCACTCACTTGTCTACCTCTCAAGCTGTCACCTGTCAAGCTGACAGGTTGTCAAGCCTTGTCACGCCTCACTGACTGACTTGACAGGTGACAACTATGCACCACATGTCAGAGTGTCACTCACTTGTCTACCTCTCAAGCTGTCACCTGTCAAGCTGACAGGTTGTCAAGCCTTGTCACGCCTCACTGACTGACTTGACAGGTGACAACTATGCACCACATGTCAGAGTGTCACTCACTTGTCTACCTCTCAAGCTGTCACCTGTCAAGCTGACAGGTTGTCAAGCCTTGTCACGCCTCACTGACTGACTTGACAGGTGACAACTATGCACCACATGTCAGAGTGTCACTCACTTGTCTACCTCTCAAGCTGTCACCTGTCAAGCTGACAGGTTGTCAAGCCTTGTCACGCCTCACTGACTGACTTGACAGGTGACAACTATGCACCACATGTCAGAGTGTCACTCACTTGTCTACCTCTCAAGCTGTCACCTGTCAAGCTGACAGGTTGTCAAGCCTTGTCACGCCTCACTGACTGACTTGACAGGTGACAACTATGCACCACATGTCAGAGTGTCACTCACTTGTCTACCTCTCAAGCTGTCACCTGTCAAGCTGACAGGTTGTCAAGCCTTGTCACGCCTCACTGACTGACTTGACAGGTGACAACTATGCACCACATGTCAGAGTGTCACTCACTTGTCTACCTCTCAAGCTGTCACCTGTCAAGCTGACAGGTTGTCAAGCCTTGTCACGCCTCACTGACTGACTTGACAGGTGACAACTATGCACCACATGTCAGAGTGTCACTCACTTGTCTACCTCTCAAGCTGTCACCTGTCAAGCTGACAGGTTGTCAAGCCTTGTCACGCCTCACTGACTGACTTGACAGGTGACAACTATGCACCACATGTCAGAGTGTCACTCACTTGTCTACCTCTCAAGCTGTCACCTGTCAAGCTGACAGGTTGTCAAGCCTTGTCACGCCTCACTGACTGACTTGACAGGTGACAACTATGCACCACATGTCAGAGTGTCACTCACTTGTCTACCTCTCAAGCTGTCACCTGTCAAGCTGACAGGTTGTCAAGCCTTGTCACGCCTCACTGACTGACTTGACAGGTGACAACTATGCACCACATGTCAGAGTGTCACTCACTTGTCTACCTCTCAAGCTGTCACCTGTCAAGCTGACAGGTTGTCAAGCCTTGTCACGCCTCACTGACTGACTTGACAGGTGACAACTATGCACCACATGTCAGAGTGTCACTCACTTGTCTACCTCTCAAGCTGTCACCTGTCAAGCTGACAGGTTGTCAAGCCTTGTCACGCCTCACTGACTGACTTGACAGGTGACAACTATGCACCACATGTCAGAGTGTCACTCACTTGTCTACCTCTCAAGCTGTCACCTGTCAAGCTGACAGGTTGTCAAGCCTTGTCACGCCTCACTGACTGACTTGACAGGTGACAACTATGCACCACATGTCAGAGTGTCACTCACTTGTCTACCTCTCAAGCTGTCACCTGTCAAGCTGACAGGTTGTCAAGCCTTGTCACGCCTCACTGACTGACTTGACAGGTGACAACTATGCACCACATGTCAGAGTGTCACTCACTTGTCTACCTCTCAAGCTGTCACCTGTCAAGCTGACAGGTTGTCAAGCCTTGTCACGCCTCACTGACTGACTTGACAGGTGACAACTATGCACCACATGTCAGAGTGTCACTCACTTGTCTACCTCTCAAGCTGTCACCTGTCAAGCTGACAGGTTGTCAAGCCTTGTCACGCCTCACTGACTGACTTGACAGGTGACAACTATGCACCACATGTCAGAGTGTCACTCACTTGTCTACCTCTCAAGCTGTCACCTGTCAAGCTGACAGGTTGTCAAGCCTTGTCACGCCTCACTGACTGACTTGACAGGTGACAATGCACCACATGTCAGAGTGTCACTCACTTGTCTACCTCTCAAGCTGTCACCTGTCAAGCTGACAGGTTGTCAAGCCTTGTCACGCCTCACTGACTGACTTGACAGGTGACAACATGCACCACATGTCAGAGTGTCACTCACTTGTCTACCTCTCAAGCTGTCACCTGTCAAGCTGACAGGTTGTCAAGCCTTGTCACGCCTCACTGACTGACTTGACAGGTGACAACTATGCACCACATGTCAGAGTGTCACTCACTTGTCTACCTCTCAAGCTGTCACCTGTCAAGCTGACAGGTTGTCAAGCCTTGTCACGCCTCACTGACTGACTTGACAGGTGACAACTATGCACCACATGTCAGAGTGTCACTCACTTGTCTACCTCTCAAGCTGTCACCTGTCAAGCTGACAGGTTGTCAAGCCTTGTCACGCCTCACTGACTGACTTGACAGGTGACAACTATGCACCACATGTCAGAGTGTCACTCACTTGTCTACCTCTCAAGCTGTCACCTGTCAAGCTGACAGGTTGTCAAGCCTTGTCACGCCTCACTGACTGACTTGACAGTTGACAACAATGCACCACATGTCAGAGTGTCACTCACTTGTCTACCCTCAAGCTGTCACCTGTCAAGCTGCAGGTTGTCAAGCCTTGTCACGCCTCACTGGACTGACTTGAC
>MRSW03000201.1:0-21183 GCA_001923025.3 Taenia multiceps | reverse complement strand
TGTCAAGCCTTGTCACGCCTCACTGACTGACTTGACAGGTGACAACATGCACCACATGTCAGAGTGTCACTCACTTGTCTACCTCTCAAGCTGTCACCTGTCAAGCTGACAGGTTGTCAAGCCTTGTCACGCCTCACTGACTGACTTGACAGGTGACAACTATGCACCACATGTCAGAGTGTCACTCACTTGTCTACCTCTCAAGCTGTCACCTGTCAAGCTGACAGGTTGTCAAGCCTTGTCACGCCTCACTGACTGACTTGACAGGTGACTGACTTGACAGGTGACAATGCACCACATGTCAGAGTGTCACTCACTTGTCTACCTCTCAAGCTGTCACCTGTCAAGCTGACAGGTTGTCAAGCCTTGTCACGCCTCACTGACTGACTTGACAGGTGACAACTATGCACCACATGTCAGAGTGTCACTCACTTGTCTACCTCTCAAGCTGTCACCTGTCAAGCTGACAGGTTGTCAAGCCTTGTCACGCCTCACTGACTGACTTGACAGGTGACAACTATGCACCACATGTCAGAGTGTCACTCACTTGTCTACCTCTCAAGCTGTCACCTGTCAAGCTGACAGGTTGTCAAGCCTTGTCACGCCTCACTGACTGACTTGACAGGTGACAACAATGCCCACATGTCAGAGTGTCACTCACTTGTCTACCTCTCAAGATGTCACCTGTCAAGCTGACAGGTTGTCAAGCCTTGTCACGCCTCACTGACTGACTTGACAGGTGACAACTATGCACCACATGTCAGAGTGTCACTCACTTGTCTACCTCTCAAGCTGTCACCTGTCAAGCTGACAGGTTGTCAAGCCTTGTCACGCCTCACTGACTGACTTGACAGGTGACAACTATGCACCACATGTCAGAGTGTCACTCACTTGTCTACCTCTCAAGCTGTCACCTGTCAAGCTGACAGGTTGTCAAGCCTTGTCACGCCTCACTGACTGACTTGACAGGTGACAACTATGCACCACATGTCAGAGTGTCACTCACTTGTCTACCTCTCAAGCTGTCACCTGTCAAGCTGACAGGTTGTCAAGCCTTGTCACGCCTCACTGACTGACTTGACAGTTGACAACTATGCACCACATGTCAGAGTGTCACTCACTTGTCTACCTCTCAAGCTGTCACCTGTCAAGCTGACAGGTTGTCAAGCCTTGTCACGCCTCACTGACTGACTTGACAGGTGACAACTATGCACCACATGTCAGAGTGTCACTCACTTGTCTACCTCTCAAGCTGTCACCTGTCAAGCTGACAGGTTGTCAAGCCTTGTCACGCCTCACTGACTGACTTGACAGGTGACAACTATGCACCACATGTCAGAGTGTCACTCACTTGTCTACCTCTCAAGCTGTCACCTGTCAAGCTGACAGGTTGTCAAGCCTTGTCACGCCTCACTGACTGACTTGACAGGTGACAACATGCACCACATGTCAGAGTGTCACTCACTTGTCTACCTCTCAAGCTGTCACCTGTCAAGCTGACAGGTTGTCAAGCCTTGTCACGCCTCACTGACTGACTTGACAGGTGACAACTATGCACCACATGTCAGAGTGTCACTCACTTGTCTACCTCTCAAGCTGTCACCTGTCAAGCTGACAGGTTGTCAAGCCTTGTCACGCCTCACTGACTGACTTGACAGGTGACAACTATGCACCACATGTCAGAGTGTCACTCACTTGTCTACCTCTCAAGCTGTCACCTGTCAAGCTGACAGGTTGTCAAGCCTTGTCACGCCTCACTGACTGACTTGACAGGTGACAACTGCACCACATGTCAGAGTGTCACTCACTTGTCTACCTCTCAAGCTGTCACCTGTCAAGCTGACAGGTTGTCAAGCCTTGTCACGCCTCACTGACTGACTTGACAGGTGACAACATGCACCACATGTCAGAGTGTCACTCACTTGTCTACCTCTCAAGCTGTCACCTGTCAAGCTGACAGGTTGTCAAGCCTTGTCACGCCTCACTGACTGACTTGACAGGTGACAACTATGCACCACATGTCAGAGTGTCACTCACTTGTCTACCTCTCAAGCTGTCACCTGTCAAGCTGACAGGTTGTCAAGCCTTGTCACGCCTCACTGACTGACTTGACAGGTGACAACTTGCACCACATGTCAGAGTGTCACTCACTTGTCTACCTCTCAAGCTGTCACCTGTCAAGCTGACAGGTTGTCAAGCCTTGTCACGCCTCACTGACTGACTTGACAGGTGACAACTATGCACCACATGTCAGAGTGTCACTCACTTGTCTACCTCTCAAGCTGTCACCTGTCAAGCTGACAGGTTGTCAAGCCTTGTCACGCCTCACTGACTGACTTGACAGGTGACAACTATGCACCACATGTCAGAGTGTCACTCACTTGTCTACCTCTCAAGCTGTCACCTGTCAAGCTGACAGGTTGTCAAGCCTTGTCACGCCTCACTGACTGACTTGACAGGTGACAACTATGCACCACATGTCAGAGTGTCACTCACTTGTCTACCTCTCAAGCTGTCACCTGTCAAGCTGACAGGTTGTCAAGCCTTGTCACGCCTCACTGACTGACTTGACAGGTGACAACTATGCACCACATGTCAGAGTGTCACTCACTTGTCTACCTCTCAAGCTGTCACCTGTCAAGCTGACAGGTTGTCAAGCCTTGTCACGCCTCACTGACTGACTTGACAGGTGACAACTATGCACCACATGTCAGAGTGTCACTCACTTGTCTACCTCTCAAGCTGTCACCTGTCAAGCTGACAGGTTGTCAAGCCTTGTCACGCCTCACTGACTGACTTGACAGGTGACAACTATGCACCACATGTCAGAGTGTCACTCACTTGTCTACCTCTCAAGCTGTCACCTGTCAAGCTGACAGGTTGTCAAGCCTTGTCACGCCTCACTGACTGACTTGACAGGTGACAACTATGCACCACATGTCAGAGTGTCACTCACTTGTCTACCTCTCAAGCTGTCACCTGTCAAGCTGACAGGTTGTCAAGCCTTGTCACGCCTCACTGACTGACTTGACAGGTGACAACTATGCACCACATGTCAGAGTGTCACTCACTTGTCTACCTCTCAAGCTGTCACCTGTCAAGCTGACAGGTTGTCAAGCCTTGTCACGCCTCACTGACTGACTTGACAGGTGACAACTATGCACCACATGTCAGAGTGTCACTCACTTGTCTACCTCTCAAGCTGTCACCTGTCAAGCTGACAGGTTGTCAAGCCTTGTCACGCCTCACTGACTGACTTGACAGGTGACAACTATGCACCACATGTCAGAGTGTCACTCACTTGTCTACCTCTCAAGCTGTCACCTGTCAAGCTGACAGGTTGTCAAGCCTTGTCACGCCTCACTGACTGACTTGACAGGTGACAACTATGCACCACATGTCAGTGTCACTCACTTGTCTACCTCTCAAGCTGTCACCTGTCAAGCTGACAGGTTGTCAAGCCTTGTCACGCCTCACTGACTGACTTGACAGGTGACAACTATGCACCACATGTCAGAGTGTCACTCACTTGTCTACCTCTCAAGCTGTCACCTGTCAAGCTGACAGGTTGTCAAGCCTTGTCACGCCTCACTGACTGACTTGACAGGTGACAACTATGCACCACATGTCAGAGTGTCACTCACTTGTCTACCTCTCAAGCTGTCACCTGTCAAGCTGACAGGTTGTCAAGCCTTGTCACGCCTCACTGACTGACTTGACAGGTGACAACTATGCACCACATGTCAGAGTGTCACTCACTTGTCTACCTCTCAAGCTGTCACCTGTCAAGCTGACAGGTTGTCAAGCCTTGTCACGCCTCACTGACTGACTTGACAGGTGACAACTATGCACCACATGTCAGAGTGTCACTCACTTGTCTACCTCTCAAGCTGTCACCTGTCAAGCTGACAGGTTGTCAAGCCTTGTCACGCCTCACTGACTGACTTGACAGGTGACAACTATGCACCACATGTCAGAGTGTCACTCACTTGTCTACCTCTCAAGCTGTCACCTGTCAAGCTGACAGGTTGTCAAGCCTTGTCACGCCTCACTGACTGACTTGACAGGTGACAACTATGCACCACATGTCAGAGTGTCACTCACTTGTCTACCTCTCAAGCTGTCACCTGTCAAGCTGACAGGTTGTCAAGCCTTGTCACGCCTCACTGACTGACTTGACAGGTGACAACTATGCACCACATGTCAGAGTGTCACTCACTTGTCTACCTCTCAAGCTGTCACCTGTCAAGCTGACAGGTTGTCAAGCCTTGTCACGCCTCACTGACTGACTTGACAGGTGACAACTATGCACCACATGTCAGAGTGTCACTCACTTGTCTACCTCTCAAGCTGTCACCTGTCAAGCTGACAGGTTGTCAAGCCTTGTCACGCCTCACTGACTGACTTGACAGGTGACAACTATGCACCACATGTCAGAGTGTCACTCACTTGTCTACCTCTCAAGCTGTCACCTGTCAAGCTGACAGGTTGTCAAGCCTTGTCACGCCTCACTGACTGACTTGACAGGTGACAACTATGCACCACATGTCAGAGTGTCACTCACTTGTCTACCTCTCAAGCTGTCACCTGTCAAGCTGACAGGTTGTCAAGCCTTGTCACGCCTCACTGACTGACTTGACAGGTGACAACATGCACCACATGTCAGAGTGTCACTCACTTGTCTACCTCTCAAGCTGTCACCTGTCAAGCTGACAGGTTGTCAAGCCTTGTCACGCCTCACTGACTGACTTGACAGGTGACAACTATGCACCACATGTCAGAGTGTCACTCACTTGTCTACCTCTCAAGCTGTCACCTGTCAAGCTGACAGGTTGTCAAGCCTTGTCACGCCTCACTGACTGACTTGACAGGTGACAACTATGCACCACATGTCAGAGTGTCACTCACTTGTCTACCTCTCAAGCTGTCACCTGTCAAGCTGACAGGTTGTCAAGCCTTGTCACGCCTCACTGACTGACTTGACAGGTGACAACTATGCACCACATGTCAGAGTGTCACTCACTTGTCTACCTCTCAAGCTGTCACCTGTCAAGCTGACAGGTTGTCAAGCCTTGTCACGCCTCACTGACTGACTTGACAGGTGACAACTATGCACCACATGTCAGAGTGTCACTCACTTGTCTACCTCTCAAGCTGTCACCTGTCAAGCTGACAGGTTGTCAAGCCTTGTCACGCCTCACTGACTGACTTGACAGGTGACAACTATGCACCACATGTCAGAGTGTCACTCACTTGTCTACCTCTCAAGCTGTCACCTGTCAAGCTGACAGGTTGTCAAGCCTTGTCACGCCTCACTGACTGACTTGACAGGTGACAACTATGCACCACATGTCAGAGTGTCACTCACTTGTCTACCTCTCAAGCTGTCACCTGTCAAGCTGACAGGTTGTCAAGCCTTGTCACGCCTCACTGACTGACTTGACAGGTGACAACTATGCACCACATGTCAGAGTGTCACTCACTTGTCTACCTCTCAAGCTGTCACCTGTCAAGCTGACAGGTTGTCAAGCCTTGTCACGCCTCACTGACTGACTTGACAGGTGACAACTATGCACCACATGTCAGAGTGTCACTCACTTGTCTACCTCTCAAGCTGTCACCTGTCAAGCTGACAGGTTGTCAAGCCTTGTCACGCCTCACTGACTGACTTGACAGGTGACAACTATGCACCACATGTCAGAGTGTCACTCACTTGTCTACCTCTCAAGCTGTCACCTGTCAAGCTGACAGGTTGTCAAGCCTTGTCACGCCTCACTGACTGACTTGACAGGTGACAACTATGCACCACATGTCAGAGTGTCACTCACTTGTCTACCTCTCAAGCTGTCACCTGTCAAGCTGACAGGTTGTCAAGCCTTGTCACGCCTCACTGACTGACTTGACAGGTGACAACATGCACCACATGTCAGAGTGTCACTCACTTGTCTACCTCTCAAGCTGTCACCTGTCAAGCTGACAGGTTGTCAAGCCTTGTCACGCCTCACTGACTGACTTGACAGGTGACAACATGCACCACATGTCAGAGTGTCACTCACTTGTCTACCTCTCAAGCTGTCACCTGTCAAGCTGACAGGTTGTCAAGCCTTGTCACGCCTCACTGACTGACTTGACAGGTGACAACATGCACCACATGTCAGAGTGTCACTCACTTGTCTACCTCTCAAGCTGTCACCTGTCAAGCTGACAGGTTGTCAAGCCTTGTCACGCCTCACTGACTGACTTGACAGGTGACAACTATGCACCACATGTCAGAGTGTCACTCACTTGTCTACCTCTCAAGCTGTCACCTGTCAAGCTGACAGGTTGTCAAGCCTTGTCACGCCTCACTGACTGACTTGACAGGTGACAACTATGCACCACATGTCAGAGTGTCACTCACTTGTCTACCTCTCAAGCTGTCACCTGTCAAGCTGACAGGTTGTCAAGCCTTGTCACGCCTCACTGACTGACTTGACAGGTGACAACTAAGCACCACATGTCAGAGTGTCACTCACTTGTCTACCTCTCAAGCTGTCACCTGTCAAGCTGACAGGTTGTCAAGCCTTGTCACGCCTCACTGACTGACTTGACAGGTGACAACTATGCACCACATGTCAGAGTGTCACTCACTTGTCTACCTCTCAAGCTGTCACCTGTCAAGCTGACAGGTTGTCAAGCCTTGTCACGCCTCACTGACTGACTTGACAGGTGACAACTATGCACCACATGTCAGAGTGTCACTCACTTGTCTACCTCTCAAGCTGTCACCTGTCAAGCTGACAGGTTGTCAAGCCTTGTCACGCCTCACTGACTGACTTGACAGGTGACAACATGCACCACATGTCAGAGTGTCACTCACTTGTCTACCTCTCAAGCTGTCACCTGTCAAGCTGACAGGTTGTCAAGCCTTGTCACGCCTCACTGACTGACTTGACAGGTGACAACTATGCACCACATGTCAGAGTGTCACTCACTTGTCTACCTCTCAAGCTGTCACCTGTCAAGCTGACAGGTTGTCAAGCCTTGTCACGCCTCACTGACTGACTTGACAGGTGACAACATGCACCACATGTCAGAGTGTCACTCACTTGTCTACCTCTCAAGCTGTCACCTGTCAAGCTGACAGGTTGTCAAGCCTTGTCACGCCTCACTGACTGACTTGACAGGTGACAACTATGCACCACATGTCAGAGTGTCACTCACTTGTCTACCTCTCAAGCTGTCACCTGTCAAGCTGACAGGTTGTCAAGCCTTGTCACGCCTCACTGACTGACTTGACAGGTGACAACTATGCACCACATGTCAGAGTGTCACTCACTTGTCTACCTCTCAAGCTGTCACCTGTCAAGCTGACAGGTTGTCAAGCCTTGTCACGCCTCACTGACTGACTTGACAGGTGACAACATGCACCACATGTCAGAGTGTCACTCACTTGTCTACCTCTCAAGCTGTCACCTGTCAAGCTGACAGGTTGTCAAGCCTTGTCACGCCTCACTGACTGACTTGACAGGTGACAACTATGCACCACATGTCAGAGTGTCACTCACTTGTCTACCTCTCAAGCTGTCACCTGTCAAGCTGACAGGTTGTCAAGCCTTGTCACGCCTCACTGACTGACTTGACAGGTGACAACTATGCACCACATGTCAGAGTGTCACTCACTTGTCTACCTCTCAAGCTGTCACCTGTCAAGCTGACAGGTTGTCAAGCCTTGTCACGCCTCACTGACTGACTTGACAGGTGACAACTATGCACCACATGTCAGAGTGTCACTCACTTGTCTACCTCTCAAGCTGTCACCTGTCAAGCTGACAGGTTGTCAAGCCTTGTCACGCCTCACTGACTGACTTGACAGGTGACAACTATGCACCACATGTCAGAGTGTCACTCACTTGTCTACCTCTCAAGCTGTCACCTGTCAAGCTGACAGGTTGTCAAGCCTTGTCACGCCTCACTGACTGACTTGACAGGTGACAACTATGCACCACATGTCAGAGTGTCACTCACTTGTCTACCTCTCAAGCTGTCACCTGTCAAGCTGACAGGTTGTCAAGCCTTGTCACGCCTCACTGACTGACTTGACAGGTGACAACAATGCACCACATGTCAGAGTGTCACTCACTTGTCTACCTCTCAAGCTGTCACCTGTCAAGCTGACAGGTTGTCAAGCCTTGTCACGCCTCACTGACTGACTTGACAGGTGACAACTATGCACCACATGTCAGAGTGTCACTCACTTGTCTACCTCTCAAGCTGTCACCTGTCAAGCTGACAGGTTGTCAAGCCTTGTCACGCCTCACTGACTGACTTGACAGGTGACAACTATGCACCACATGTCAGAGTGTCACTCACTTGTCTACCTCTCAAGCTGTCACCTGTCAAGCTGACAGGTTGTCAAGCCTTGTCACGCCTCACTGACTGACTTGACAGGTGACAACTATGCACCACATGTCAGAGTGTCACTCACTTGTCTACCTCTCAAGCTGTCACCTGTCAAGCTGACAGGTTGTCAAGCCTTGTCACGCCTCACTGACTGACTTGACAGGTGACAACTATGCACCACATGTCAGAGTGTCACTCACTTGTCTACCTCTCAAGCTGTCACCTGTCAAGCTGACAGGTTGTCAAGCCTTGTCACGCCTCACTGACTGACTTGACAGGTGACAACTATGCACCACATGTCAGAGTGTCACTCACTTGTCTACCTCTCAAGCTGTCACCTGTCAAGCTGACAGGTTGTCAAGCCTTGTCACGCCTCACTGACTGACTTGACAGGTGACAACTATGCACCACATGTCAGAGTGTCACTCACTTGTCTACCTCTCAAGCTGTCACCTGTCAAGCTGACAGGTTGTCAAGCCTTGTCACGCCTCACTGACTGACTTGACAGGTGACAACTATGCACCACATGTCAGAGTGTCACTCACTTGTCTACCTCTCAAGCTGTCACCTGTCAAGCTGACAGGTTGTCAAGCCTTGTCACGCCTCACTGACTGACTTGACAGGTGACAACTATGCACCACATGTCAGAGTGTCACTCACTTGTCTACCTCTCAAGCTGTCACCTGTCAAGCTGACAGGTTGTCAAGCCTTGTCACGCCTCACTGACTGACTTGACAGGTGACAACTATGCACCACATGTCAGAGTGTCACTCACTTGTCTACCTCTCAAGCTGTCACCTGTCAAGCTGACAGGTTGTCAAGCCTTGTCACGCCTCACTGACTGACTTGACAGGTGACAACTATGCACCACATGTCAGAGTGTCACTCACTTGTCTACCTCTCAAGCTGTCACCTGTCAAGCTGACAGGTTGTCAAGCCTTGTCACGCCTCACTGACTGACTTGACAGGTGACAACTATGCACCACATGTCAGAGTGTCACTCACTTGTCTACCTCTCAAGCTGTCACCTGTCAAGCTGACAGGTTGTCAAGCCTTGTCACGCCTCACTGACTGACTTGACAGGTGACAACTATGCACCACATGTCAGAGTGTCACTCACTTGTCTACCTCTCAAGCTGTCACCTGTCAAGCTGACAGGTTGTCAAGCCTTGTCACGCCTCACTGACTGACTTGACAGGTGACAACTATGCACCACATGTCAGAGTGTCACTCACTTGTCTACCTCTCAAGCTGTCACCTGTCAAGCTGACAGGTTGTCAAGCCTTGTCACGCCTCACTGACTGACTTGACAGGTGACAACTATGCACCACATGTCAGAGTGTCACTCACTTGTCTACCTCTCAAGCTGTCACCTGTCAAGCTGACAGGTTGTCAAGCCTTGTCACGCCTCACTGACTGACTTGACAGGTGACAACTATGCACCACATGTCAGAGTGTCACTCACTTGTCTACCTCTCAAGCTGTCACCTGTCAAGCTGACAGGTTGTCAAGCCTTGTCACGCCTCACTGACTGACTTGACAGGTGACAACTATGCACCACATGTCAGAGTGTCACTCACTTGTCTACCTCTCAAGCTGTCACCTGTCAAGCTGACAGGTTGTCAAGCCTTGTCACGCCTCACTGACTGACTTGACAGGTGACAACTATGCACCACATGTCAGAGTGTCACTCACTTGTCTACCTCTCAAGCTGTCACCTGTCAAGCTGACAGGTTGTCAAGCCTTGTCACGCCTCACTGACTGACTTGACAGGTGACAACTATGCACCACATGTCAGAGTGTCACTCACTTGTCTACCTCTCAAGCTGTCACCTGTCAAGCTGACAGGTTGTCAAGCCTTGTCACGCCTCACTGACTGACTTGACAGGTGACAACTATGCACCACATGTCAGAGTGTCACTCACTTGTCTACCTCTCAAGCTGTCACCTGTCAAGCTGACAGGTTGTCAAGCCTTGTCACGCCTCACTGACTGACTTGACAGGTGACAACTATGCACCACATGTCAGAGTGTCACTCACTTGTCTACCTCTCAAGCTGTCACCTGTCAAGCTGACAGGTTGTCAAGCCTTGTCACGCCTCACTGACTGACTTGACAGGTGACAACAATGCACCACATGTCAGAGTGTCACTCACTTGTCTACCTCTCAAGCTGTCACCTGTCAAGCTGACAGGTTGTCAAGCCTTGTCACGCCTCACTGACTGACTTGACAGGTGACAACTATGCACCACATGTCAGAGTGTCACTCACTTGTCTACCTCTCAAGCTGTCACCTGTCAAGCTGACAGGTTGTCAAGCCTTGTCACGCCTCACTGACTGACTTGACAGGTGACAACTATGCACCACATGTCAGAGTGTCACTCACTTGTCTACCTCTCAAGCTGTCACCTGTCAAGCTGACAGGTTGTCAAGCCTTGTCACGCCTCACTGACTGACTTGACAGGTGACAACTATGCACCACATGTCAGAGTGTCACTCACTTGTCTACCTCTCAAGCTGTCACCTGTCAAGCTGACAGGTTGTCAAGCCTTGTCACGCCTCACTGACTGACTTGACAGGTGACAACTATGCACCACATGTCAGAGTGTCACTCACTTGTCTACCTCTCAAGCTGTCACCTGTCAAGCTGACAGGTTGTCAAGCCTTGTCACGCCTCACTGACTGACTTGACAGGTGACAACATGCACCACATGTCAGAGTGTCACTCACTTGTCTACCTCTCAAGCTGTCACCTGTCAAGCTGACAGGTTGTCAAGCCTTGTCACGCCTCACTGACTGACTTGACAGGTGACAACTATGCACCACATGTCAGAGTGTCACTCACTTGTCTACCTCTCAAGCTGTCACCTGTCAAGCTGACAGGTTGTCAAGCCTTGTCACGCCTCACTGACTGACTTGACAGGTGACAACAATGCACCACATGTCAGAGTGTCACTCACTTGTCTACCTCTCAAGCTGTCACCTGTCAAGCTGACAGGTTGTCAAGCCTTGTCACGCCTCACTGACTGACTTGACAGGTGACAACTATGCACCACATGTCAGAGTGTCACTCACTTGTCTACCTCTCAAGCTGTCACCTGTCAAGCTGACAGGTTGTCAAGCCTTGTCACGCCTCACTGACTGACTTGACAGGTGACAACAATGCACCACATGTCAGAGTGTCACTCACTTGTCTACCTCTCAAGCTGTCACCTGTCAAGCTGACAGGTTGTCAAGCCTTGTCACGCCTCACTGACTGACTTGACAGGTGACAACTATGCACCACATGTCAGAGTGTCACTCACTTGTCTACCTCTCAAGCTGTCACCTGTCAAGCTGACAGGTTGTCAAGCCTTGTCACGCCTCACTGACTGACTTGACAGGTGACAACTATGCACCACATGTCAGAGTGTCACTCACTTGTCTACCTCTCAAGCTGTCACCTGTCAAGCTGACAGGTTGTCAAGCCTTGTCACGCCTCACTGACTGACTTGACAGGTGACAACTATGCACCACATGTCAGAGTGTCACTCACTTGTCTACCTCTCAAGCTGTCACCTGTCAAGCTGACAGGTTGTCAAGCCTTGTCACGCCTCACTGACTGACTTGACAGGTGACAACTATGCACCACATGTCAGAGTGTCACTCACTTGTCTACCTCTCAAGCTGTCACCTGTCAAGCTGACAGGTTGTCAAGCCTTGTCACGCCTCACTGACTGACTTGACAGGTGACAACTATGCACCACATGTCAGAGTGTCACTCACTTGTCTACCTCTCAAGCTGTCACCTGTCAAGCTGACAGGTTGTCAAGCCTTGTCACGCCTCACTGACTGACTTGACAGGTGACAACTATGCACCACATGTCAGAGTGTCACTCACTTGTCTACCTCTCAAGCTGTCACCTGTCAAGCTGACAGGTTGTCAAGCCTTGTCACGCCTCACTGACTGACTTGACAGGTGACAACTATGCACCACATGTCAGAGTGTCACTCACTTGTCTACCTCTCAAGCTGTCACCTGTCAAGCTGACAGGTTGTCAAGCCTTGTCACGCCTCACTGACTGACTTGACAGGTGACAACTATGCACCACATGTCAGAGTGTCACTCACTTGTCTACCTCTCAAGCTGTCACCTGTCAAGCTGACAGGTTGTCAAGCCTTGTCACGCCTCACTGACTGACTTGACAGGTGACAACTATGCACCACATGTCAGAGTGTCACTCACTTGTCTACCTCTCAAGCTGTCACCTGTCAAGCTGACAGGTTGTCAAGCCTTGTCACGCCTCACTGACTGACTTGACAGGTGACAACTATGCACCACATGTCAGAGTGTCACTCACTTGTCTACCTCTCAAGCTGTCACCTGTCAAGCTGACAGGTTGTCAAGCCTTGTCACGCCTCACTGACTGACTTGACAGGTGACAACTATGCACCACATGTCAGAGTGTCACTCACTTGTCTACCTCTCAAGCTGTCACCTGTCAAGCTGACAGGTTGTCAAGCCTTGTCACGCCTCACTGACTGACTTGACAGGTGACAACTATGCACCACATGTCAGAGTGTCACTCACTTGTCTACCTCTCAAGCTGTCACCTGTCAAGCTGACAGGTTGTCAAGCCTTGTCACGCCTCACTGACTGACTTGACAGGTGACAACTATGCACCACATGTCAGAGTGTCACTCACTTGTCTACCTCTCAAGCTGTCACCTGTCAAGCTGACAGGTTGTCAAGCCTTGTCACGCCTCACTGACTGACTTGACAGGTGACAACTATGCACCACATGTCAGAGTGTCACTCACTTGTCTACCTCTCAAGCTGTCACCTGTCAAGCTGACAGGTTGTCAAGCCTTGTCACGCCTCACTGACTGACTTGACAGGTGACAACTATGCACCACATGTCAGAGTGTCACTCACTTGTCTACCTCTCAAGCTGTCACCTGTCAAGCTGACAGGTTGTCAAGCCTTGTCACGCCTCACTGACTGACTTGACAGGTGACAACTATGCACCACATGTCAGAGTGTCACTCACTTGTCTACCTCTCAAGCTGTCACCTGTCAAGCTGACAGGTTGTCAAGCCTTGTCACGCCTCACTGACTGACTTGACAGGTGACAACTATGCACCACATGTCAGAGTGTCACTCACTTGTCTACCTCTCAAGCTGTCACCTGTCAAGCTGACAGGTTGTCAAGCCTTGTCACGCCTCACTGACTGACTTGACAGGTGACAACTATGCACCACATGTCAGAGTGTCACTCACTTGTCTACCTCTCAAGCTGTCACCTGTCAAGCTGACAGGTTGTCAAGCCTTGTCACGCCTCACTGACTGACTTGACAGGTGACAACAATGCACCACATGTCAGAGTGTCACTCACTTGTCTACCTCTCAAGCTGTCACCTGTCAAGCTGACAGGTTGTCAAGCCTTGTCACGCCTCACTGACTGACTTGACAGGTGACAACAATGCACCACATGTCAGAGTGTCACTCACTTGTCTACCTCTCAAGCTGTCACCTGTCAAGCTGACAGGTTGTCAAGCCTTGTCACGCCTCACTGACTGACTTGACAGGTGACAACTATGCACCACATGTCAGAGTGTCACTCACTTGTCTACCTCTCAAGCTGTCACCTGTCAAGCTGACAGGTTGTCAAGCCTTGTCACGCCTCACTGACTGACTTGACAGGTGACAACTATGCACCACATGTCAGAGTGTCACTCACTTGTCTACCTCTCAAGCTGTCACCTGTCAAGCTGACAGGTTGTCAAGCCTTGTCACGCCTCACTGACTGACTTGACAGGTGACAACTATGCACCACATGTCAGAGTGTCACTCACTTGTCTACCTCTCAAGCTGTCACCTGTCAAGCTGACAGGTTGTCAAGCCTTGTCACGCCTCACTGACTGACTTGACAGGTGACAACATGCACCACATGTCAGAGTGTCACTCACTTGTCTACCTCTCAAGCTGTCACCTGTCAAGCTGACAGGTTGTCAAGCCTTGTCACGCCTCACTGACTGACTTGACAGGTGACAACTATGCACCACATGTCAGAGTGTCACTCACTTGTCTACCTCTCAAGCTGTCACCTGTCAAGCTGACAGGTTGTCAAGCCTTGTCACGCCTCACTGACTGACTTGACAGGTGACAACTATGCACCACATGTCAGAGTGTCACTCACTTGTCTACCTCTCAAGCTGTCACCTGTCAAGCTGACAGGTTGTCAAGCCTTGTCACGCCTCACTGACTGACTTGACAGGTGACAACTATGCACCACATGTCAGAGTGTCACTCACTTGTCTACCTCTCAAGCTGTCACCTGTCAAGCTGACAGGTTGTCAAGCCTTGTCACGCCTCACTGACTGACTTGACAGGTGACAACTATGCACCACATGTCAGAGTGTCACTCACTTGTCTACCTCTCAAGCTGTCACCTGTCAAGCTGACAGGTTGTCAAGCCTTGTCACGCCTCACTGACTGACTTGACAGGTGACAACTATGCACCACATGTCAGAGTGTCACTCACTTGTCTACCTCTCAAGCTGTCACCTGTCAAGCTGACAGGTTGTCAAGCCTTGTCACGCCTCACTGACTGACTTGACAGGTGACAACTATGCACCACATGTCAGAGTGTCACTCACTTGTCTACCTCTCAAGCTGTCACCTGTCAAGCTGACAGGTTGTCAAGCCTTGTCACGCCTCACTGACTGACTTGACAGGTGACAACTATGCACCACATGTCAGAGTGTCACTCACTTGTCTACCTCTCAAGCTGTCACCTGTCAAGCTGACAGGTTGTCAAGCCTTGTCACGCCTCACTGACTGACTTGACAGGTGACAACAATGCACCACATGTCAGAGTGTCACTCACTTGTCTACCTCTCAAGCTGTCACCTGTCAAGCTGACAGGTTGTCAAGCCTTGTCACGCCTCACTGACTGACTTGACAGGTGACAACATGCACCACATGTCAGAGTGTCACTCACTTGTCTACCTCTCAAGCTGTCACCTGTCAAGCTGACAGGTTGTCAAGCCTTGTCACGCCTCACTGACTGACTTGACAGGTGACAACTATGCACCACATGTCAGAGTGTCACTCACTTGTCTACCTCTCAAGCTGTCACCTGTCAAGCTGACAGGTTGTCAAGCCTTGTCACGCCTCACTGACTGACTTGACAGGTGACAACAATGCACCACATGTCAGAGTGTCACTCACTTGTCTACCTCTCAAGCTGTCACCTGTCAAGCTGACAGGTTGTCAAGCCTTGTCACGCCTCACTGACTGACTTGACAGGTGACAACTATGCACCACATGTCAGAGTGTCACTCACTTGTCTACCTCTCAAGCTGTCACCTGTCAAGCTGACAGGTTGTCAAGCCTTGTCACGCCTCACTGACTGACTTGACAGGTGACAACTATGCACCACATGTCAGAGTGTCACTCACTTGTCTACCTCTCAAGCTGTCACCTGTCAAGCTGACAGGTTGTCAAGCCTTGTCACGCCTCACTGACTGACTTGACAGGTGACAACTATGCACCACATGTCAGAGTGTCACTCACTTGTCTACCTCTCAAGCTGTCACCTGTCAAGCTGACAGGTTGTCAAGCCTTGTCACGCCTCACTGACTGACTTGACAGGTGACAACTATGCACCACATGTCAGAGTGTCACTCACTTGTCTACCTCTCAAGCTGTCACCTGTCAAGCTGACAGGTTGTCAAGCCTTGTCACGCCTCACTGACTGACTTGACAGGTGACAACTATGCACCACATGTCAGAGTGTCACTCACTTGTCTACCTCTCAAGCTGTCACCTGTCAAGCTGACAGGTTGTCAAGCCTTGTCACGCCTCACTGACTGACTTGACAGGTGACAACTATGCACCACATGTCAGAGTGTCACTCACTTGTCTACCTCTCAAGCTGTCACCTGTCAAGCTGACAGGTTGTCAAGCCTTGTCACGCCTCACTGACTGACTTGACAGGTGACAACTATGCACCACATGTCAGAGTGTCACTCACTTGTCTACCTCTCAAGCTGTCACCTGTCAAGCTGACAGGTTGTCAAGCCTTGTCACGCCTCACTGACTGACTTGACAGGTGACAACTATGCACCACATGTCAGAGTGTCACTCACTTGTCTACCTCTCAAGCTGTCACCTGTCAAGCTGACAGGTTGTCAAGCCTTGTCACGCCTCACTGACTGACTTGACAGGTGACAACTATGCACCACATGTCAGAGTGTCACTCACTTGTCTACCTCTCAAGCTGTCACCTGTCAAGCTGACAGGTTGTCAAGCCTTGTCACGCCTCACTGACTGACTTGACAGGTGACAACTATGCACCACATGTCAGAGTGTCACTCACTTGTCTACCTCTCAAGCTGTCACCTGTCAAGCTGACAGGTTGTCAAGCCTTGTCACGCCTCACTGACTGACTTGACAGGTGACAACTATGCACCACATGTCAGAGTGTCACTCACTTGTCTACCTCTCAAGCTGTCACCTGTCAAGCTGACAGGTTGTCAAGCCTTGTCACGCCTCACTGACTGACTTGACAGGTGACAACTATGCACCACATGTCAGAGTGTCACTCACTTGTCTACCTCTCAAGCTGTCACCTGTCAAGCTGACAGGTTGTCAAGCCTTGTCACGCCTCACTGACTGACTTGACAGGTGACAACTATGCACCACATGTCAGAGTGTCACTCACTTGTCTACCTCTCAAGCTGTCACCTGTCAAGCTGACAGGTTGTCAAGCCTTGTCACGCCTCACTGACTGACTTGACAGGTGACAACAATGCACCACATGTCAGAGTGTCACTCACTTGTCTACCTCTCAAGCTGTCACCTGTCAAGCTGACAGGTTGTCAAGCCTTGTCACGCCTCACTGACTGACTTGACAGGTGACAACTATGCACCACATGTCAGAGTGTCACTCACTTGTCTACCTCTCAAGCTGTCACCTGTCAAGCTGACAGGTTGTCAAGCCTTGTCACGCCTCACTGACTGACTTGACAGGTGACAACTATGCACCACATGTCAGAGTGTCACTCACTTGTCTACCTCTCAAGCTGTCACCTGTCAAGCTGACAGGTTGTCAAGCCTTGTCACGCCTCACTGACTGACTTGACAGGTGACAACTATGCACCACATGTCAGAGTGTCACTCACTTGTCTACCTCTCAAGCTGTCACCTGTCAAGCTGACAGGTTGTCAAGCCTTGTCACGCCTCACTGACTGACTTGACAGGTGACAACTATGCACCACATGTCAGAGTGTCACTCACTTGTCTACCTCTCAAGCTGTCACCTGTCAAGCTGACAGGTTGTCAAGCCTTGTCACGCCTCACTGACTGACTTGACAGGTGACAACTATGCACCACATGTCAGAGTGTCACTCACTTGTCTACCTCTCAAGCTGTCACCTGTCAAGCTGACAGGTTGTCAAGCCTTGTCACGCCTCACTGACTGACTTGACAGGTGACAACTATGCACCACATGTCAGAGTGTCACTCACTTGTCTACCTCTCAAGCTGTCACCTGTCAAGCTGACAGGTTGTCAAGCCTTGTCACGCCTCACTGACTGACTTGACAGGTGACAACTATGCACCACATGTCAGAGTGTCACTCACTTGTCTACCTCTCAAGCTGTCACCTGTCAAGCTGACAGGTTGTCAAGCCTTGTCACGCCTCACTGACTGACTTGACAGGTGACAACTATGCACCACATGTCAGAGTGTCACTCACTTGTCTACCTCTCAAGCTGTCACCTGTCAAGCTGACAGGTTGTCAAGCCTTGTCACGCCTCACTGACTGACTTGACAGGTGACAACAATGCACCACATGTCAGAGTGTCACTCACTTGTCTACCTCTCAAGCTGTCACCTGTCAAGCTGACAGGTTGTCAAGCCTTGTCACGCCTCACTGACTGACTTGACAGGTGACAACAATGCACCACATGTCAGAGTGTCACTCACTTGTCTACCTCTCAAGCTGTCACCTGTCAAGCTGACAGGTTGTCAAGCCTTGTCACGCCTCACTGACTGACTTGACAGGTGACAACTATGCACCACATGTCAGAGTGTCACTCACTTGTCTACCTCTCAAGCTGTCACCTGTCAAGCTGACAGGTTGTCAAGCCTTGTCACGCCTCACTGACTGACTTGACAGGTGACAACTCTGCACCACATGTCAGAGTGTCACTCACTTGTCTACCTCTCAAGCTGTCACCTGTCAAGCTGACAGGTTGTCAAGCCTTGTCACGCCTCACTGACTGACTTGACAGGTGACAACTATGCACCACATGTCAGAGTGTCACTCACTTGTCTACCTCTCAAGCTGTCACCTGTCAAGCTGACAGGTTGTCAAGCCTTGTCACGCCTCACTGACTGACTTGACAGGTGACAACTATGCACCACATGTCAGAGTGTCACTCACTTGTCTACCTCTCAAGCTGTCACCTGTCAAGCTGACAGGTTGTCAAGCCTTGTCACGCCTCACTGACTGACTTGACAGGTGACAACAATGCACCACATGTCAGAGTGTCACTCACTTGTCTACCTCTCAAGCTGTCACCTGTCAAGCTGACAGGTTGTCAAGCCTTGTCACGCCTCACTGACTGACTTGACAGGTGACAACTATGCACCACATGTCAGAGTGTCACTCACTTGTCTACCTCTCAAGCTGTCACCTGTCAAGCTGACAGGTTGTCAAGCCTTGTCACGCCTCACTGACTGACTTGACAGGTGACAACTATGCACCACATGTCAGAGTGTCACTCACTTGTCTACCTCTCAAGCTGTCACCTGTCAAGCTGACAGGTTGTCAAGCCTTGTCACGCCTCACTGACTGACTTGACAGGTGACAACTATGCACCACATGTCAGAGTGTCACTCACTTGTCTACCTCTCAAGCTGTCACCTGTCAAGCTGACAGGTTGTCAAGCCTTGTCACGCCTCACTGACTGACTTGACAGGTGACAACTATGCACCACATGTCAGAGTGTCACTCACTTGTCTACCTCTCAAGCTGTCACCTGTCAAGCTGACAGGTTGTCAAGCCTTGTCACGCCTCACTGACTGACTTGACAGGTGACAACTATGCACCACATGTCAGAGTGTCACTCACTTGTCTACCTCTCAAGCTGTCACCTGTCAAGCTGACAGGTTGTCAAGCCTTGTCACGCCTCACTGACTGACTTGACAGGTGACAACTATGCACCACATGTCAGAGTGTCACTCACTTGTCTACCTCTCAAGCTGTCACCTGTCAAGCTGACAGGTTGTCAAGCCTTGTCACGCCTCACTGACTGACTTGACAGGTGACAACTATGCACCACATGTCAGAGTGTCACTCACTTGTCTACCTCTCAAGCTGTCACCTGTCAAGCTGACAGGTTGTCAAGCCTTGTCACGCCTCACTGACTGACTTGACAGGTGACAACTATGCACCACATGTCAGAGTGTCACTCACTTGTCTACCTCTCAAGCTGTCACCTGTCAAGCTGACAGGTTGTCAAGCCTTGTCACGCCTCACTGACTGACTTGACAGGTGACAACTATGCACCACATGTCAGAGTGTCACTCACTTGTCTACCTCTCAAGCTGTCACCTGTCAAGCTGACAGGTTGTCAAGCCTTGTCACGCCTCACTGACTGACTTGACAGGTGACAACTATGCACCACATGTCAGAGTGTCACTCACTTGTCTACCTCTCAAGCTGTCACCTGTCAAGCTGACAGGTTGTCAAGCCTTGTCACGCCTCACTGACTGACTTGACAGGTGACAAATGCACCACATGTCAGAGTGTCACTCACTTGTCTACCTCTCAAGCTGTCACCTGTCAAGCTGACAGGTTGTCAAGCCTTGTCACGCCTCACTGACTGACTTGACAGGTGACAACTATGCACCACATGTCAGAGTGTCACTCACTTGTCTACCTCTCAAGCTGTCACCTGTCAAGCTGACAGGTTGTCAAGCCTTGTCACGCCTCACTGACTGACTTGACAGGTGACAACTATGCACCACATGTCAGAGTGTCACTCACTTGTCTACCTCTCAAGCTGTCACCTGTCAAGCTGACAGGTTGTCAAGCCTTGTCACGCCTCACTGACTGACTTGACAGGTGACAACTATGCACCACATGTCAGAGTGTCACTCACTTGTCTACCTCTCAAGCTGTCACCTGTCAAGCTGACAGGTTGTCAAGCCTTGTCACGCCTCACTGACTGACTTGACAGGTGACAACTATGCACCACATGTCAGAGTGTCACTCACTTGTCTACCTCTCAAGCTGTCACCTGTCAAGCTGACAGGTTGTCAAGCCTTGTCACGCCTCACTGACTGACTTGACAGGTGACAACTATGCACCACATGTCAGAGTGTCACTCACTTGTCTACCTCTCAAGCTGTCACCTGTCAAGCTGACAGGTTGTCAAGCCTTGTCACGCCTCACTGACTGACTTGACAGGTGACAACTATGCACCACATGTCAGAGTGTCACTCACTTGTCTACCTCTCAAGCTGTCACCTGTCAAGCTGACAGGTTGTCAAGCCTTGTCACGCCTCACTGACTGACTTGACAGGTGACAACAATGCACCACATGTCAGAGTGTCACTCACTTGTCTACCTCTCAAGCTGTCACCTGTCAAGCTGACAGGTTGTCAAGCCTTGTCACGCCTCACTGACTGACTTGACAGGTGACAACTATGCACCACATGTCAGAGTGTCACTCACTTGTCTACCTCTCAAGCTGTCACCTGTCAAGCTGACAGGTTGTCAAGCCTTGTCACGCCTCACTGACTGAC
>MRSW03000200.1:0-31713 GCA_001923025.3 Taenia multiceps | reverse complement strand
CTGACTTGACAGGTGACAACTATGCACCACATGTCAGAGTGTCACTCACTTGTCTACCTCTCAACTGTCACCTGTCAAGCTGTCAGGTTGTCAAGCCTTGTCACGCCTCACTGACTGACTTGACAGGACAACATGCACCACATGTCAGAGTGTCACTCACTTGTCTACCTCTCAAGCTGTCACCTGTCAAGCTGACAGTTGTCAAGCCTTGTCACGCCTCACTGACTGACTTGACAGGTGACAACATGCACCACATGTCAGAGTGTCACTCACTTGTCTACCTCTCAAGCTGTCACCTGTCAAGCTGACAGTTGTCAAGCCTTGTCACGCCTCACTGACTGACTTGACAGGTGACAACTATGCACCACATGTCAGAGTGTCACTCACTTGTCTACCTCTCAAGCTGTCACCTGTCAAGCTGACAGTTGTCAAGCCTTGTCACGCCTCACTGACTGACTTGACAGTGACAACATGCACCACATGTCAGAGTGTCACTCACTTGTCTACCTCTCAAGCTGTCACCTGTCCTGACAGGTTGTCAAGCCTTGTCACGCCTCACTGACTGACTTGACAGGTGACAACATGCACCACATGTCAGAGTGTCACTCACTTGTCTACCTCTCAAGCTGTCACCTGTCAAGCTGACAGGTTGTCAAGCCTTGTCACGCCTCACTGACTGACTTGACAGGTGACAACTATGCCCACATGTCAGAGTGTCACTCACTTGTCTACCTCTCAAGCTGTCACCTGTCAAGCTGACAGGTTGTCAAGCCTTGTCACGCCTCACTGACTGACTTGACAGTGACAACATGCACCACATGTCAGAGTGTCACTCACTTGTCTACCTCTCAAGCTGTCACCTGTCAAGCTGACGGTTGTCAAGCCTTGTCACGCCTCACTGACTGACTTGACAGGTGACAACAATGCACCACATGTCAGAGTGTCACTCACTTGTCTACCTCTCAAGCTGTCACCTGTCAAGCTGACAGGTTGTCAAGCCTTGTCACGCCTCACTGACTGACTTGACAGGTGACAACATGCACCACATGTCAGTGTCACTCACTTGTCTACCTCTCAAGCTGTCACCTGTCAAGCTGCAGGTTGTCAAGCCTTGTCACGCCTCACTGACTGACTTGACAGGTGACACACTCCCACATGTCAGAGTGTCACTCACTTGTCTACCTCTCAAGCTGTCACCTGTCAAGCTGACAGGTTGTCAAGCCTTGTCACGCCTCACTGACTGACTTGACAGGTGACAACAATGCACCACATGTCAGAGTGTCACTCACTTGTCTACCTCTCAAGCTTCACCTGTCAAGCTGACAGGTTGTCAAGCCTTGTCACGCCTCACTGACTGACTTGACAGGTGACAACTATGCACCACATGTCAGAGTGTCACTCACTTGTCTACCTCTCAAGCTGTCACCTGTCAAGCTGACAGGTTGTCAAGCCTTGTCACGCCTCACTGACTGACTTGACAGGTGACAACAATGCCCACATGTCAGAGTGTCACTCACTTGTCTACCTCTCAAGCTGTCACCTGTCAAGCTGACATTGTCAAGCCTTGTCACGCCTCACTGACTGACTTGACAGGTGACAACTAATGCACCACATGTCAGAGTGTCACTCACTTGTCTACCTCTCAAGCTGTCACCTGTCAAGCTGACAGGTTGTCAAGCCTTGTCACGCCTCACTGACTGACTTGACAGGTGACAACAATGCACCACATGTCAGTGTCACTCACTTGTCTACCTCTCAAGCTGTCACCTGTCAAGCTGACGGTTGTCAAGCCTTGTCACGCCTCACTGACTGACTTGACAGGTGACAACTATGCACCACATGTCAGAGTGTCACTCACTTGTCTACCTCTCAAGCTGTCACCTGTCAAGCTGACAGGTTGTCAAGCCTTGTCACGCCTCACTGACTGACTTGACAGGTGACAACTATGCACCACATGTCAGAGTGTCACTCACTTGTCTACCTCTCAAGCTGTCACCTGTCAAGCTGACAGGTTTCAAGCCTTGTCACGCCTCACTGACTGACTTGACAGGTGACAACTATGCACCACATGTCAGAGTGTCACTCACTTGTCTACCTCTCAAGCTGTCACCTGTCAAGCTGCAGGTTGTCAAGCCTTGTCACGCCTCACTGACTGACTTGACAGGTGACAACATGCACCACATGTCAGAGTGTCACTCACTTGTCTACCTCTCAAGCTGTCACCTGTCAAGCTGACAGGTTGACGAGCCTTGTCACGCCTTACTGACTGACTTGATAGATGACAACAATGCAACACATGTCAGAGTGTCACTCACTTGTCTACCTCTCAAGCTGTCACCTGTCAAGCTGACAGGTTGTCAAGCCTTGTCACGCCGCACTGACTGACTTGACAGGTGACAACTATGCACCACATGTCAGAGTGTCACTCACTTGTCTACCTCTCAAGCTGTCACCTGTCAAGCTGACAGGTTGTCAAGCCTTGTCACGCCTCACTGACTGACTTGACAGGTGACAACTATGCACCACATGTCAGAGTGTCACTCACTTGTCTACCTCTCAAGCTGTCACCTGTCAAGCTGACAGGTTGTCAAGCCTTGTCACGCCTCACTGACTGACTTGACAGGTGACAACATGCACCACATGTCAGAGTGTCACTCACTTGTCTACCTCTCAAGCTGTCACCTGTCAAGCTGACAGGTTGTCAAGCCTTGTCACGCCTCACTGACTGACTTGACAGGTGACAACTATGCACCACATGTCAGAGTGTCACTCACTTGTCTACCTCTCAAGCTGTCACCTGTCAAGCTGACAGGTTGTCAAGCCTTGTCACGCCTCACTGACTGACTTGACAGGTGACAACATGCACCACATGTCAGAGTGTCACTCACTTGTCTACCTCTCAAGCTGTCACCTGTCAAGCTGACAGGTTGTCAAGCCTTGTCACGCCTCACTGACTGACTTGACAGGTGACAACTATGCACCACATGTCAGAGTGTCACTCACTTGTCTACCTCTCAAGCTGTCACCTGTCAAGCTGACAGGTTGTCAAGCCTTGTCACGCCTCACTGACTGACTTGACAGGTGACAACATGCACCACATGTCAGAGTGTCACTCACTTGTCTACCTCTCAAGCTGTCACCTGTCAAGCTGACAGGTTGTCAAGCCTTGTCACGCCTCACTGACTGACTTGACAGGTGACAACTATGCACCACATGTCAGAGTGTCACTCACTTGTCTACCTCTCAAGCTGTCACCTGTCAAGCTGACAGGTTGTCAAGCCTTGTCACGCCTCACTGACTGACTTGACAGGTGACAACTATGCACCACATGTCAGAGTGTCACTCACTTGTCTACCTCTCAAGCTGTCACCTGTCAAGCTGACAGGTTGTCAAGCCTTGTCACGCCTCACTGACTGACTTGACAGGTGACAACTATGCACCACATGTCAGAGTGTCACTCACTTGTCTACCTCTCAAGCTGTCACCTGTCAAGCTGACAGGTTGTCAAGCCTTGTCACGCCTCACTGACTGACTTGACAGGTGACAACTATGCACCACATGTCAGAGTGTCACTCACTTGTCTACCTCTCAAGCTGTCACCTGTCAAGCTGACAGGTTGTCAAGCCTTGTCACGCCTCACTGACTGACTTGACAGGTGACAACTATGCACCACATGTCAGAGTGTCACTCACTTGTCTACCTCTCAAGCTGTCACCTGTCAAGCTGACAGGTTGTCAAGCCTTGTCACGCCTCACTGACTGACTTGACAGGTGACAACATGCACCACATGTCAGAGTGTCACTCACTTGTCTACCTCTCAAGCTGTCACCTGTCAAGCTGACAGGTTGTCAAGCCTTGTCACGCCTCACTGACTTGATGACTTGACAGGTGACAACTATGCACCACATGTCAGAGTGTCACTCACTTGTCTACCTCTCAAGCTGTCACCTGTCAAGATGACAGGTTGTCAAGCCTTGTCAGCCTCACTGACTGACTTGACAGGTGACACTATGCACCACATGTCAGAGTGTCACTCACTTGTCTACCTCTCAAGCTGTCACCTGTCAAGCTGACAGGTTGTCAAGCCTGTCACGCCTCACTGACTGACTTGACAGGTGACAAACTATGCACCACATGTCAGAGTGTCACTCACTGTCTACTCTCAAGCTGTCACTGTCAAGCTGACAGGTTGTCAAGCCTTGTCACGCCTCACTGACTGACTTGACAGGTGACAACAATGCACCACATGTCAGAGTGTCACTCACTTGTCTACCTCTCAAGCTGTCACCTGTCAAGCTGTCAGGTTGTCAAGCCTTGTCACGCCTGACTGACTTGACAGGTGACAACAATGCACCACATGTCAGAGTGTCACTCACTTGTCTACCTCTCAAGCTGTCACCTGTCAAGCTGACAGGTTGTCAAGCCTTGTCACGCCTCATGACTGACTTGACAGGTGAAAACAATGCACCACATGTCAGAGTGTCACTCACTTGTCTACCTCTCAAGCTGTCACCATGTCAAGCTGACAGGTTGTCAAGCCTTGTCACGCCTCACTGACTGACTTGACAGGTGACAACTATGCACCACATGTCAGAGTGTCTCACTTGTCTACCTCTCAAGCTGTCACCATGTCAAGTGTCAGGTGTCAAGCTTGTCACGCCTCACTGACTGACTTGACAGGTGACAACATGCACCACATGTCAGAGTGTCACTCACTTGTCTACCTCTCAAGCTGTCACTGTCAAGCTGACAGGTTGTCAAGCCTTGTCACGCCTCACTGATGACTTGACAGGTGACAACAATGCACCACATGTCAGAGTGTCACTCACTTGCTACCTCTCAAGCTGTCACCTGTCAAGTGACAGGTTGTCAAGCCTTGTCACGCCTCACTGACTGACTTGACAGGTGACAACTATGCACCACATGTCAGAGTGTCACTCACTTGTCTACCTCTCAAGCTCACCTGTCAAGCTGACAGGTTGTCAAGCCTTGTCACGCCTCACTGACTGACTTGACAGGTGACAACAATGCACCACATGTCAGAGTGTCACTCACTTGTCTACCTCTCAAGCTGTCACCTGTCAAGCTGACAGGTTGTCAAGCCTTGTCACGCCTCATGGACTGACTTGACAGGTGACAACTATGCACCACATGTCAGAGTGTCACTCACTTGTCTACCTCTCAAGCTGTCACCTGTCAAGCTGACAGGTTGTCAAGCCTTGTCACGCCTCACTGACTGACTTGACAGGTGACAACTATGCACCACATGTCAGAGTGTCACTCACTTGTCTACCTCTCAAGCTGTCACCTGTCAAGCTGACAGGTTGTCAAGCCTTGTCACGCCTCACTGACTGACTTGACAGGTGACAACTATGCACCACATGTCAGAGTGCACTCATTGTCTACCTCTCAAGCTGTCACCTGTCAAGCTGTCAGGTTGTCAAGCCTTGTCACGCCTCACTGACTGACTTGACAGGTGACAACAATGCACCACATGTCAGAGTGTCACTCACTTGTCTATCTCAAGCTGTCACCTGTCAAGCTGACAGGTTGTCAAGCCTTGTCACGCCTCACTGACTGACTTGACAGGTGACAACTATGCACCACATGTCAGAGTGTCACTCACTTGTCTACCTCTCAAGCTGTCAGGTTGTCAAGCCTTGTCACGCCTCACTGACTGACTTGACAGGTGACAACAATGCACCACATGTCAGAGTGTCACTCACTTGTCTACCTCTCAAGCTGTCACCTGTCAAGCTGTCAGGTTGTCAAGCCTTGTCACGCCTCACTGACTGACTTGACAGGTGACAACAATGCACCACATGTCAGAGTGTCACTCACTTGTCTACCTCTCAAGCTGTCACCTGTCAAGCTGACAGGTTGTCAAGCCTTGTCACGCCTCACTGACTGACTTGACAGGTGACAACTATGACCACATGTCAGAGTGTCACTCACTTGTCTACCTCTCAAGCTGTCACCTGTCAAGCTGACAGGTTGTCAAGCCTTGTCACGCCTCACTGACTACTGACAGGTGACAACTATGCACCACATGTCAGAGTGTCACTCACTTGTCTACCTCTCAAGCTGTCACCTGTCAAGCTGACAGGTTGTCAAGCCTTGTCACGCCTCACTGACTGACTTGACAGGTGACAAAATGCACCACATGTCAGAGTGTCACTCACTTGTCTACCTCTCAAGCTGTCACCTGTCAAGCTGACAGGTTGTCAAGCCTTGTCACGCCTCACTGACTGACTTGACAGGTGACAACTATGCACCACATGTCAGAGTGTCACTCACTTGTCTACCTCTCAAGCTGTCACCTGTCAAGCTGACAGGTTGTCAAGCCTTGTCACGCCTCACTGACTGACTTGACAGGTGACAACTATGCACCACATGTCAGAGTGTCACTCACTTGTCTACCTCTCAAGCTGTCACCTGTCAAGCTGACAGGTTGTCAAGCCTTGTCACGCCTCACTGACTGACTTGACAGGTGACAACTATGCACCACATGTCAGAGTGTCACTCACTTGTCTACCTCTCAAGCTGTCACCTGTCAAGCTGACAGGTTGTCAAGCCTTGTCACGCCTCACTGACTGACTTGACAGGTGACAACTATGCACCACATGTCAGAGTGTCACTCACTTGTCTACCTCTCAAGCTGTCACCTGTCAAGCTGACAGGTTGTCAAGCCTTGTCACGCCTCACTGACTGACTTGACAGGTGACAACATGCACCACATGTCAGAGTGTCACTCACTTGTCTACCTCTCAAGCTGTCACCTGTCAAGCTGACAGGTTGTCAAGCCTTGTCACGCCTCACTGACTGACTTGACAGGTGACAACATGCACCACATGTCAGAGTGTCACTCACTTGTCTACCTCTCAAGCTGTCACCTGTCAAGCTGACAGGTTGTCAAGCCTTGTCACGCCTCACTGACTGACTTGACAGGTGACAACAATGCACCACATGTCAGTGTCACTCACTTGTCTACCTCTCAAGCTGTCACCTGTCAAGCTGACAGGTTGTCAAGCCTTGTCACGCCTCACTGACTGACTTGACAGGTGACAACAATGCACCACATGTCAGAGTGTCACTCACTTGTCTACCTCTCAAGCTGTCACCTGTCAAGCTGACAGGTTGTCAAGCCTTGTCACGCCTCACTGACTGACTTGACAGGTGACAACTATGCACCACATGTCAGAGTGTCACTCACTTGTCTACCTCTCAAGCTGTCACCTGTCAAGCTGACAGGTTGTCAAGCCTTGTCACGCCTCACTGACTGACTTGACAGGTGACAACTATGCACCACATGTCAGAGTGTCACTCACTTGTCTACCTCTCAAGCTGTCACCTGTCAAGCTGACAGGTTGTCAAGCCTTGTCACGCCTCACTGACTGACTTGACAGGTGACAACTATGCACCACATGTCAGAGTGTCACTCACTTGTCTACCTCTCAAGCTGTCACCTGTCAAGCTGACAGGTTGTCAAGCCTTGTCACGCCTCACTGACTGACTTGACAGGTGACAAACTATGCACCACATGTCAGAGTGTCACTCACTTGTCTACCTCTCAAGCTGTCACCTGTCAAGCTGACAGGTTGTCAAGCCTTGTCACGCCTCACTGACTGACTTGACAGGTGACAACATGCACCACATGTCAGAGTGTCACTCACTTGTCTACCTCTCAAGCTGTCACCTGTCAAGCTGACAGGTTGTCAAGCCTTGTCACGCCTCACTGACTGACTTGACAGGTGACAACTATGCACCACATGTCAGAGTGTCACTCACTTGTCTACCTCTCAAGCTGTCACCTGTCAAGCTGACAGGTTGTCAAGCCTTGTCACGCCTCACTGACTGACTTGACAGGTGACAACAATGCACCACATGTCAGAGTGTCACTCACTTGTCTACCTCTCAAGCTGTCACCTGTCAAGCTGACAGGTTGTCAAGCCTTGTCACGCCTCACTGACTGACTTGACAGGTGACAACTATGCACCACATGTCAGAGTGTCACTCACTTGTCTACCTCTCAAGCTGTCACCTGTCAAGCTGACAGGTTGTCAAGCCTTGTCACGCCTCACTGACTGACTTGACAGGTGACAACTATGCACCACATGTCAGAGTGTCACTCACTTGTCTACCTCTCAAGCTGTCACCTGTCAAGCTGACAGGTTGTCAAGCCTTGTCACGCCTCACTGACTGACTTGACAGGTGACAACTATGCACCACATGTCAGAGTGTCACTCACTTGTCTACCTCTCAAGCTGTCACCTGTCAAGCTGACAGGTTGTCAAGCCTTGTCACGCCTCACTGACTGACTTGACAGGTGACAACTATGCACCACATGTCAGAGTGTCACTCACTTGTCTACCTCTCAAGCTGTCACCTGTCAAGCTGACAGGTTGTCAAGCCTTGTCACGCCTCACTGACTGACTTGACAGGTGACAACTATGCACCACATGTCAGAGTGTCACTCACTTGTCTACCTCTCAAGCTGTCACCTGTCAAGCTGACAGGTTGTCAAGCCTTGTCACGCCTCACTGACTGACTTGACAGGTGACAACTATGCACCACATGTCAGAGTGTCACTCACTTGTCTACCTCTCAAGCTGTCACCTGTCAAGCTGACAGGTTGTCAAGCCTTGTCACGCCTCACTGACTGACTTGACAGGTGACAACTATGCACCACATGTCAGAGTGTCACTCACTTGTCTACCTCTCAAGCTGTCACCTGTCAAGCTGACAGGTTGTCAAGCCTTGTCACGCCTCACTGACTGACTTGACAGGTGACAACTATGCACCACATGTCAGAGTGTCACTCACTTGTCTACCTCTCAAGCTGTCACCTGTCAAGCTGACAGGTTGTCAAGCCTTGTCACGCCTCACTGACTGACTTGACAGGTGACAACTATGCACCACATGTCAGAGTGTCACTCACTTGTCTACCTCTCAAGCTGTCACCTGTCAAGCTGACAGGTTGTCAAGCCTTGTCACGCCTCACTGACTGACTTGACAGGTGACAACTATGCACCACATGTCAGAGTGTCACTCACTTGTCTACCTCTCAAGCTGTCACCTGTCAAGCTGACAGGTTGTCAAGCCTTGTCACGCCTCACTGACTGACTTGACAGGTGACAACTATGCACCACATGTCAGAGTGTCACTCACTTGTCTACCTCTCAAGCTGTCACCTGTCAAGCTGACAGGTTGTCAAGCCTTGTCACGCCTCATGGACTGACTTGACAGGTGACAACAATGCACCACATGTCAGAGTGTCACTCACTTGTCTACCTCTCAAGCTGTCACCTGTCAAGCTGACAGGTTGTCAAGCCTTGTCACGCCTCACTGACTGACTTGACAGGTGACAACAATGCACCACATGTCAGAGTGTCACTCACTTGTCTACCTCTCAAGCTGTCACCTGTCAAGCTGACAGGTTGTCAAGCCTTGTCACGCCTCACTGACTGACTTGACAGGTGACAACTATGCACCACATGTCAGAGTGTCACTCACTTGTCTACCTCTCAAGCTGTCACCTGTCAAGCTGACAGGTTGTCAAGCCTTGTCACGCCTCACTGACTGACTTGACAGGTGACAAAATGCACCACATGTCAGAGTGTCACTCACTTGTCTACCTCTCAAGCTGTCACCTGTCAAGCTGACAGGTTGTCAAGCCTTGTCACGCCTCACTGACTGACTTGACAGGTGACAACTATGCACCACATGTCAGAGTGTCACTCACTTGTCTACCTCTCAAGCTGTCACCTGTCAAGCTGACAGGTTGTCAAGCCTTGTCACGCCTCACTGACTGACTTGACAGGTGACAACAATGCACCACATGTCAGAGTGTCACTCACTTGTCTACCTCTCAAGCTGTCACCTGTCAAGCTGACAGGTTGTCAAGCCTTGTCACGCCTCACTGACTGACTTGACAGGTGACAACTATGCACCACATGTCAGAGTGTCACTCACTTGTCTACCTCTCAAGCTGTCACCTGTCAAGCTGACAGGTTGTCAAGCCTTGTCACGCCTCACTGACTGACTTGACAGGTGACAACTATGCACCACATGTCAGAGTGTCACTCACTTGTCTACCTCTCAAGCTGTCACCTGTCAAGCTGACAGGTTGTCAAGCCTTGTCACGCCTCACTGACTGACTTGACAGGTGACAACTATGCACCACATGTCAGAGTGTCACTCACTTGTCTACCTCTCAAGCTGTCACCTGTCAAGCTGACAGGTTGTCAAGCCTTGTCACGCCTCACTGACTGACTTGACAGGTGACAACTATGCACCACATGTCAGAGTGTCACTCACTTGTCTACCTCTCAAGCTGTCACCTGTCAAGCTGACAGGTTGTCAAGCCTTGTCACGCCTCACTGACTGACTTGACAGGTGACAACTATGCACCACATGTCAGAGTGTCACTCACTTGTCTACCTCTCAAGCTGTCACCTGTCAAGCTGACAGGTTGTCAAGCCTTGTCACGCCTCACTGACTGACTTGACAGGTGACAACTATGCACCACATGTCAGAGTGTCACTCACTTGTCTACCTCTCAAGCTGTCACCTGTCAAGCTGACAGGTTGTCAAGCCTTGTCACGCCTCACTGACTGACTTGACAGGTGACAACTATGCACCACATGTCAGAGTGTCACTCACTTGTCTACCTCTCAAGCTGTCACCTGTCAAGCTGACAGGTTGTCAAGCCTTGTCACGCCTCACTGACTGACTTGACAGGTGACAACATGCACCACATGTCAGAGTGTCACTCACTTGTCTACCTCTCAAGCTGTCACCTGTCAAGCTGACAGGTTGTCAAGCCTTGTCACGCCTCACTGACTGACTTGACAGGTGACAACTATGCACCACATGTCAGAGTGTCACTCACTTGTCTACCTCTCAAGCTGTCACCTGTCAAGCTGACAGGTTGTCAAGCCTTGTCACGCCTCACTGACTGACTTGACAGGTGACAACTATGCACCACATGTCAGAGTGTCACTCACTTGTCTACCTCTCAAGCTGTCACCTGTCAAGCTGACAGGTTGTCAAGCCTTGTCACGCCTCACTGACTGACTTGACAGGTGACAACTATGCACCACATGTCAGAGTGTCACTCACTTGTCTACCTCTCAAGCTGTCACCTGTCAAGCTGACAGGTTGTCAAGCCTTGTCACGCCTCACTGACTGACTTGACAGGTGACAACTATGCACCACATGTCAGAGTGTCACTCACTTGTCTACCTCTCAAGCTGTCACCTGTCAAGCTGACAGGTTGTCAAGCCTTGTCACGCCTCACTGACTGACTTGACAGGTGACAACTATGCACCACATGTCAGAGTGTCACTCACTTGTCTACCTCTCAAGCTGTCACCTGTCAAGCTGACAGGTTGTCAAGCCTTGTCACGCCTCACTGACTGACTTGACAGGTGACAACTATGCACCACATGTCAGAGTGTCACTCACTTGTCTACCTCTCAAGCTGTCACCTGTCAAGCTGACAGGTTGTCAAGCCTTGTCACGCCTCACTGACTGACTTGACAGGTGACAACTATGCACCACATGTCAGAGTGTCACTCACTTGTCTACCTCTCAAGCTGTCACCTGTCAAGCTGACAGGTTGTCAAGCCTTGTCACGCCTCACTGACTGACTTGACAGGTGACAACATGCACCACATGTCAGAGTGTCACTCACTTGTCTACCTCTCAAGCTGTCACCTGTCAAGCTGACAGGTTGTCAAGCCTTGTCACGCCTCACTGACTGACTTGACAGGTGACAACTATGCACCACATGTCAGAGTGTCACTCACTTGTCTACCTCTCAAGCTGTCACCTGTCAAGCTCAGGTTGTCAAGCCTTGTCACGCCTCACTGACTGACTTGACAGGTGACAACTATGCACCACATGTCAGAGTGTCACTCACTTGTCTACCTCTCAAGCTGTCACCTGTCAAGCTGACAGGTTGTCAAGCCTTGTCACGCCTCACTGACTGACTTGACAGGTGACAACTATGCACCACATGTCAGAGTGTCACTCACTTGTCTACCTCTCAAGCTGTCACCTGTCAAGCTGACAGGTTGTCAAGCCTTGTCACGCCTCACTGACTGACTTGACAGGTGACAACTATGCACCACATGTCAGAGTGTCACTCACTTGTCTACCTCTCAAGCTGTCACCTGTCAAGCTGACAGGTTGTCAAGCCTTGTCACGCCTCACTGACTGACTTGACAGGTGACAACTATGCACCACATGTCAGAGTGTCACTCACTTGTCTACCTCTCAAGCTGTCACCTGTCAAGCTGACAGGTTGTCAAGCCTTGTCACGCCTCACTGACTGACTTGACAGGTGACAACTATGCACCACATGTCAGAGTGTCACTCACTTGTCTACCTCTCAAGCTGTCACCTGTCAAGCTGACAGGTTGTCAAGCCTTGTCACGCCTCACTGACTGACTTGACAGGTGACAACTATGCACCACATGTCAGAGTGTCACTCACTTGTCTACCTCTCAAGCTGTCACCTGTCAAGCTGACAGGTTGTCAAGCCTTGTCACGCCTCACTGACTGACTTGACAGGTGACAACTATGCACCACATGTCAGAGTGTCACTCACTTGTCTACCTCTCAAGCTGTCACCTGTCAAGCTGACAGGTTGTCAAGCCTTGTCACGCCTCACTGACTGACTTGACAGGTGACAACTATGCACCACATGTCAGAGTGTCACTCACTTGTCTACCTCTCAAGCTGTCACCTGTCAAGCTGACAGGTTGTCAAGCCTTGTCACGCCTCACTGACTGACTTGACAGGTGACAACTATGCACCACATGTCAGAGTGTCACTCACTTGTCTACCTCTCAAGCTGTCACCTGTCAAGCTGACAGGTTGTCAAGCCTTGTCACGCCTCACTGACTGACTTGACAGGTGACAACTATGCACCACATGTCAGAGTGTCACTCACTTGTCTACCTCTCAAGCTGTCACCTGTCAAGCTGACAGGTTGTCAAGCCTTGTCACGCCTCACTGACTGACTTGACAGGTGACAACTATGCACCACATGTCAGAGTGTCACTCACTTGTCTACCTCTCAAGCTGTCACCTGTCAAGCTGACAGGTTGTCAAGCCTTGTCACGCCTCACTGACTGACTTGACAGGTGACAACTATGCACCACATGTCAGAGTGTCACTCACTTGTCTACCTCTCAAGCTGTCACCTGTCAAGCTGACAGGTTGTCAAGCCTTGTCACGCCTCACTGACTGACTTGACAGGTGACAACTATGCACCACATGTCAGAGTGTCACTCACTTGTCTACCTCTCAAGCTGTCACCTGTCAAGCTGACAGGTTGTCAAGCCTTGTCACGCCTCACTGACTGACTTGACAGGTGACAACTATGCACCACATGTCAGAGTGTCACTCACTTGTCTACCTCTCAAGCTGTCACCTGTCAAGCTGACAGGTTGTCAAGCCTTGTCACGCCTCACTGACTGACTTGACAGGTGACAACTATGCACCACATGTCAGAGTGTCACTCACTTGTCTACCTCTCAAGCTGTCACCTGTCAAGCTGACAGGTTGTCAAGCCTTGTCACGCCTCACTGACTGACTTGACAGGTGACAACTATGCACCACATGTCAGAGTGTCACTCACTTGTCTACCTCTCAAGCTGTCACCTGTCAAGCTGACAGGTTGTCAAGCCTTGTCACGCCTCACTGACTGACTTGACAGGTGACAACTATGCACCACATGTCAGAGTGTCACTCACTTGTCTACCTCTCAAGCTGTCACCTGTCAAGCTGACAGGTTGTCAAGCCTTGTCACGCCTCACTGACTGACTTGACAGGTGACAACTATGCACCACATGTCAGAGTGTCACTCACTTGTCTACCTCTCAAGCTGTCACCTGTCAAGCTGACAGGTTGTCAAGCCTTGTCACGCCTCACTGACTGACTTGACAGGTGACAACTATGCACCACATGTCAGAGTGTCACTCACTTGTCTACCTCTCAAGCTGTCACCTGTCAAGCTGACAGGTTGTCAAGCCTTGTCACGCCTCACTGACTGACTTGACAGGTGACAACTATGCACCACATGTCAGAGTGTCACTCACTTGTCTACCTCTCAAGCTGTCACCTGTCAAGCTGACAGGTTGTCAAGCCTTGTCACGCCTCACTGACTGACTTGACAGGTGACAACTATGCACCACATGTCAGAGTGTCACTCACTTGTCTACCTCTCAAGCTGTCACCTGTCAAGCTGACAGGTTGTCAAGCCTTGTCACGCCTCACTGACTGACTTGACAGGTGACAACTATGCACCACATGTCAGAGTGTCACTCACTTGTCTACCTCTCAAGCTGTCACCTGTCAAGCTGACAGGTTGTCAAGCCTTGTCACGCCTCACTGACTGACTTGACAGGTGACAACTATGCACCACATGTCAGAGTGTCACTCACTTGTCTACCTCTCAAGCTGTCACCTGTCAAGCTGACAGGTTGTCAAGCCTTGTCACGCCTCACTGACTGACTTGACAGGTGACAACTATGCACCACATGTCAGAGTGTCACTCACTTGTCTACCTCTCAAGCTGTCACCTGTCAAGCTGACAGGTTGTCAAGCCTTGTCACGCCTCACTGACTGACTTGACAGGTGACAACTATGCACCACATGTCAGAGTGTCACTCACTTGTCTACCTCTCAAGCTGTCACCTGTCAAGCTGACAGGTTGTCAAGCCTTGTCACGCCTCACTGACTGACTTGACAGGTGACAACTATGCACCACATGTCAGAGTGTCACTCACTTGTCTACCTCTCAAGCTGTCACCTGTCAAGCTGACAGGTTGTCAAGCCTTGTCACGCCTCACTGACTGACTTGACAGGTGACAACTATGCACCACATGTCAGAGTGTCACTCACTTGTCTACCTCTCAAGCTGTCACCTGTCAAGCTGACAGGTTGTCAAGCCTTGTCACGCCTCACTGACTGACTTGACAGGTGACAACTATGCACCACATGTCAGAGTGTCACTCACTTGTCTACCTCTCAAGCTGTCACCTGTCAAGCTGACAGGTTGTCAAGCCTTGTCACGCCTCACTGACTGACTTGACAGGTGACAACTATGCACCACATGTCAGAGTGTCACTCACTTGTCTACCTCTCAAGCTGTCACCTGTCAAGCTGACAGGTTGTCAAGCCTTGTCACGCCTCACTGACTGACTTGACAGGTGACAACTATGCACCACATGTCAGAGTGTCACTCACTTGTCTACCTCTCAAGCTGTCACCTGTCAAGCTGACAGGTTGTCAAGCCTTGTCACGCCTCACTGACTGACTTGACAGGTGACAACTATGCACCACATGTCAGAGTGTCACTCACTTGTCTACCTCTCAAGCTGTCACCTGTCAAGCTGACAGGTTGTCAAGCCTTGTCACGCCTCACTGACTGACTTGACAGGTGACAACTATGCACCACATGTCAGAGTGTCACTCACTTGTCTACCTCTCAAGCTGTCACCTGTCAAGCTGACAGGTTGTCAAGCCTTGTCACGCCTCACTGACTGACTTGACAGGTGACAACTATGCACCACATGTCAGAGTGTCACTCACTTGTCTACCTCTCAAGCTGTCACCTGTCAAGCTGACAGGTTGTCAAGCCTTGTCACGCCTCACTGACTGACTTGACAGGTGACAACTATGCACCACATGTCAGAGTGTCACTCACTTGTCTACCTCTCAAGCTGTCACCTGTCAAGCTGACAGGTTGTCAAGCCTTGTCACGCCTCACTGACTGACTTGACAGGTGACAACTATGCACCACATGTCAGAGTGTCACTCACTTGTCTACCTCTCAAGCTGTCACCTGTCAAGCTGACAGGTTGTCAAGCCTTGTCACGCCTCACTGACTGACTTGACAGGTGACAACTATGCACCACATGTCAGAGTGTCACTCACTTGTCTACCTCTCAAGCTGTCACCTGTCAAGCTGACAGGTTGTCAAGCCTTGTCACGCCTCACTGACTGACTTGACAGGTGACAACTATGCACCACATGTCAGAGTGTCACTCACTTGTCTACCTCTCAAGCTGTCACCTGTCAAGCTGACAGGTTGTCAAGCCTTGTCACGCCTCACTGACTGACTTGACAGGTGACAACTATGCACCACATGTCAGAGTGTCACTCACTTGTCTACCTCTCAAGCTGTCACCTGTCAAGCTGACAGGTTGTCAAGCCTTGTCACGCCTCACTGACTGACTTGACAGGTGACAACTATGCACCACATGTCAGAGTGTCACTCACTTGTCTACCTCTCAAGCTGTCACCTGTCAAGCTGACAGGTTGTCAAGCCTTGTCACGCCTCACTGACTGACTTGACAGGTGACAACTATGCACCACATGTCAGAGTGTCACTCACTTGTCTACCTCTCAAGCTGTCACCTGTCAAGCTGACAGGTTGTCAAGCCTTGTCACGCCTCACTGACTGACTTGACAGGTGACAACTATGCACCACATGTCAGAGTGTCACTCACTTGTCTACCTCTCAAGCTGTCACCTGTCAAGCTGACAGGTTGTCAAGCCTTGTCACGCCTCACTGACTGACTTGACAGGTGACAACTATGCACCACATGTCAGAGTGTCACTCACTTGTCTACCTCTCAAGCTGTCACCTGTCAAGCTGACAGGTTGTCAAGCCTTGTCACGCCTCACTGACTGACTTGACAGGTGACAACTATGCACCACATGTCAGAGTGTCACTCACTTGTCTACCTCTCAAGCTGTCACCTGTCAAGCTGACAGGTTGTCAAGCCTTGTCACGCCTCACTGACTGACTTGACAGGTGACAACTATGCACCACATGTCAGAGTGTCACTCACTTGTCTACCTCTCAAGCTGTCACCTGTCAAGCTGACAGGTTGTCAAGCCTTGTCACGCCTCACTGACTGACTTGACAGGTGACAACTATGCACCACATGTCAGAGTGTCACTCACTTGTCTACCTCTCAAGCTGTCACCTGTCAAGCTGACAGGTTGTCAAGCCTTGTCACGCCTCACTGACTGACTTGACAGGTGACAACTATGCACCACATGTCAGAGTGTCACTCACTTGTCTACCTCTCAAGCTGTCACCTGTCAAGCTGACAGGTTGTCAAGCCTTGTCACGCCTCACTGACTGACTTGACAGGTGACAACTATGCACCACATGTCAGAGTGTCACTCACTTGTCTACCTCTCAAGCTGTCACCTGTCAAGCTGACAGGTTGTCAAGCCTTGTCACGCCTCACTGACTGACTTGACAGGTGACAACTATGCACCACATGTCAGAGTGTCACTCACTTGTCTACCTCTCAAGCTGTCACCTGTCAAGCTGACAGGTTGTCAAGCCTTGTCACGCCTCACTGACTGACTTGACAGGTGACAACTATGCACCACATGTCAGAGTGTCACTCACTTGTCTACCTCTCAAGCTGTCACCTGTCAAGCTGACAGGTTGTCAAGCCTTGTCACGCCTCACTGACTGACTTGACAGGTGACAACAATGCACCACATGTCAGAGTGTCACTCACTTGTCTACCTCTCAAGCTGTCACCTGTCAAGCTGACAGGTTGTCAAGCCTTGTCACGCCTCACTGACTGACTTGACAGGTGACAACTATGCACCACATGTCAGAGTGTCACTCACTTGTCTACCTCTCAAGCTGTCACCTGTCAAGCTGACAGGTTGTCAAGCCTTGTCACGCCTCACTGACTGACTTGACAGGTGACAACTATGCACCACATGTCAGAGTGTCACTCACTTGTCTACCTCTCAAGCTGTCACCTGTCAAGCTGACAGGTTGTCAAGCCTTGTCACGCCTCACTGACTGACTTGACAGGTGACAACTATGCACCACATGTCAGAGTGTCACTCACTTGTCTACCTCTCAAGCTGTCACCTGTCAAGCTGACAGGTTGTCAAGCCTTGTCACGCCTCACTGACTGACTTGACAGGTGACAACTATGCACCACATGTCAGAGTGTCACTCACTTGTCTACCTCTCAAGCTGTCACCTGTCAAGCTGACAGGTTGTCAAGCCTTGTCACGCCTCACTGACTGACTTGACAGGTGACAACTATGCACCACATGTCAGAGTGTCACTCACTTGTCTACCTCTCAAGCTGTCACCTGTCAAGCTGACAGGTTGTCAAGCCTTGTCACGCCTCACTGACTGACTTGACAGGTGACAACTATGCACCACATGTCAGAGTGTCACTCACTTGTCTACCTCTCAAGCTGTCACCTGTCAAGCTGACAGGTTGTCAAGCCTTGTCACGCCTCACTGACTGACTTGACAGGTGACAACTATGCACCACATGTCAGAGTGTCACTCACTTGTCTACCTCTCAAGCTGTCACCTGTCAAGCTGACAGGTTGTCAAGCCTTGTCACGCCTCACTGACTGACTTGACAGGTGACAACTATGCACCACATGTCAGAGTGTCACTCACTTGTCTACCTCTCAAGCTGTCACCTGTCAAGCTGACAGGTTGTCAAGCCTTGTCACGCCTCACTGACTGACTTGACAGGTGACAACTATGCACCACATGTCAGAGTGTCACTCACTTGTCTACCTCTCAAGCTGTCACCTGTCAAGCTGACAGGTTGTCAAGCCTTGTCACGCCTCACTGACTGACTTGACAGGTGACAACTATGCACCACATGTCAGAGTGTCACTCACTTGTCTACCTCTCAAGCTGTCACCTGTCAAGCTGACAGGTTGTCAAGCCTTGTCACGCCTCACTGACTGACTTGACAGGTGACAACTATGCACCACATGTCAGAGTGTCACTCACTTGTCTACCTCTCAAGCTGTCACCTGTCAAGCTGACAGGTTGTCAAGCCTTGTCACGCCTCACTGACTGACTTGACAGGTGACAACTATGCACCACATGTCAGAGTGTCACTCACTTGTCTACCTCTCAAGCTGTCACCTGTCAAGCTGACAGGTTGTCAAGCCTTGTCACGCCTCACTGACTGACTTGACAGGTGACAACTATGCACCACATGTCAGAGTGTCACTCACTTGTCTACCTCTCAAGCTGTCACCTGTCAAGCTGACAGGTTGTCAAGCCTTGTCACGCCTCACTGACTGACTTGACAGGTGACAACTATGCACCACATGTCAGAGTGTCACTCACTTGTCTACCTCTCAAGCTGTCACCTGTCAAGCTGACAGGTTGTCAAGCCTTGTCACGCCTCACTGACTGACTTGACAGGTGACAACTATGCACCACATGTCAGAGTGTCACTCACTTGTCTACCTCTCAAGCTGTCACCTGTCAAGCTGACAGGTTGTCAAGCCTTGTCACGCCTCACTGACTGACTTGACAGGTGACAACTATGCACCACATGTCAGAGTGTCACTCACTTGTCTACCTCTCAAGCTGTCACCTGTCAAGCTGACAGGTTGTCAAGCCTTGTCACGCCTCACTGACTGACTTGACAGGTGACAACTATGCACCACATGTCAGAGTGTCACTCACTTGTCTACCTCTCAAGCTGTCACCTGTCAAGCTGACAGGTTGTCAAGCCTTGTCACGCCTCACTGACTGACTTGACAGGTGACAACTATGCACCACATGTCAGAGTGTCACTCACTTGTCTACCTCTCAAGCTGTCACCTGTCAAGCTGACAGGTTGTCAAGCCTTGTCACGCCTCACTGACTGACTTGACAGGTGACAACTATGCACCACATGTCAGAGTGTCACTCACTTGTCTACCTCTCAAGCTGTCACCTGTCAAGCTGACAGGTTGTCAAGCCTTGTCACGCCTCACTGACTGACTTGACAGGTGACAACTATGCACCACATGTCAGAGTGTCACTCACTTGTCTACCTCTCAAGCTGTCACCTGTCAAGCTGACAGGTTGTCAAGCCTTGTCACGCCTCACTGACTGACTTGACAGGTGACAACTATGCACCACATGTCAGAGTGTCACTCACTTGTCTACCTCTCAAGCTGTCACCTGTCAAGCTGACAGGTTGTCAAGCCTTGTCACGCCTCACTGACTGACTTGACAGGTGACAACTATGCACCACATGTCAGAGTGTCACTCACTTGTCTACCTCTCAAGCTGTCACCTGTCAAGCTGACAGGTTGTCAAGCCTTGTCACGCCTCACTGACTGACTTGACAGGTGACAACTATGCACCACATGTCAGAGTGTCACTCACTTGTCTACCTCTCAAGCTGTCACCTGTCAAGCTGACAGGTTGTCAAGCCTTGTCACGCCTCACTGACTGACTTGACAGGTGACAACTATGCACCACATGTCAGAGTGTCACTCACTTGTCTACCTCTCAAGCTGTCACCTGTCAAGCTGACAGGTTGTCAAGCCTTGTCACGCCTCACTGACTGACTTGACAGGTGACAACTATGCACCACATGTCAGAGTGTCACTCACTTGTCTACCTCTCAAGCTGTCACCTGTCAAGCTGACAGGTTGTCAAGCCTTGTCACGCCTCACTGACTGACTTGACAGGTGACAACTATGCACCACATGTCAGAGTGTCACTCACTTGTCTACCTCTCAAGCTGTCACCTGTCAAGCTGACAGGTTGTCAAGCCTTGTCACGCCTCACTGACTGACTTGACAGGTGACAACTATGCACCACATGTCAGAGTGTCACTCACTTGTCTACCTCTCAAGCTGTCACCTGTCAAGCTGACAGGTTGTCAAGCCTTGTCACGCCTCACTGACTGACTTGACAGGTGACAACTATGCACCACATGTCAGAGTGTCACTCACTTGTCTACCTCTCAAGCTGTCACCTGTCAAGCTGACAGGTTGTCAAGCCTTGTCACGCCTCACTGACTGACTTGACAGGTGACAACTATGCACCACATGTCAGAGTGTCACTCACTTGTCTACCTCTCAAGCTGTCACCTGTCAAGCTGACAGGTTGTCAAGCCTTGTCACGCCTCACTGACTGACTTGACAGGTGACAACTATGCACCACATGTCAGAGTGTCACTCACTTGTCTACCTCTCAAGCTGTCACCTGTCAAGCTGACAGGTTGTCAAGCCTTGTCACGCCTCACTGACTGACTTGACAGGTGACAACTATGCACCACATGTCAGAGTGTCACTCACTTGTCTACCTCTCAAGCTGTCACCTGTCAAGCTGACAGGTTGTCAAGCCTTGTCACGCCTCACTGACTGACTTGACAGGTGACAACTATGCACCACATGTCAGAGTGTCACTCACTTGTCTACCTCTCAAGCTGTCACCTGTCAAGCTGACAGGTTGTCAAGCCTTGTCACGCCTCACTGACTGACTTGACAGGTGACAACTATGCACCACATGTCAGAGTGTCACTCACTTGTCTACCTCTCAAGCTGTCACCTGTCAAGCTGACAGGTTGTCAAGCCTTGTCACGCCTCACTGACTGACTTGACAGGTGACAACTATGCACCACATGTCAGAGTGTCACTCACTTGTCTACCTCTCAAGCTGTCACCTGTCAAGCTGACAGGTTGTCAAGCCTTGTCACGCCTCACTGACTGACTTGACAGGTGACAACTATGCACCACATGTCAGAGTGTCACTCACTTGTCTACCTCTCAAGCTGTCACCTGTCAAGCTGACAGGTTGTCAAGCCTTGTCACGCCTCACTGACTGACTTGACAGGTGACAACTATGCACCACATGTCAGAGTGTCACTCACTTGTCTACCTCTCAAGCTGTCACCTGTCAAGCTGACAGGTTGTCAAGCCTTGTCACGCCTCACTGACTGACTTGACAGGTGACAACTATGCACCACATGTCAGAGTGTCACTCACTTGTCTACCTCTCAAGCTGTCACCTGTCAAGCTGACAGGTTGTCAAGCCTTGTCACGCCTCACTGACTGACTTGACAGGTGACAACTATGCACCACATGTCAGAGTGTCACTCACTTGTCTACCTCTCAAGCTGTCACCTGTCAAGCTGACAGGTTGTCAAGCCTTGTCACGCCTCACTGACTGACTTGACAGGTGACAACTATGCACCACATGTCAGAGTGTCACTCACTTGTCTACCTCTCAAGCTGTCACCTGTCAAGCTGACAGGTTGTCAAGCCTTGTCACGCCTCACTGACTGACTTGACAGGTGACAACTATGCACCACATGTCAGAGTGTCACTCACTTGTCTACCTCTCAAGCTGTCACCTGTCAAGCTGACAGGTTGTCAAGCCTTGTCACGCCTCACTGACTGACTTGACAGGTGACAACTATGCACCACATGTCAGAGTGTCACTCACTTGTCTACCTCTCAAGCTGTCACCTGTCAAGCTGACAGGTTGTCAAGCCTTGTCACGCCTCACTGACTGACTTGACAGGTGACAACTATGCACCACATGTCAGAGTGTCACTCACTTGTCTACCTCTCAAGCTGTCACCTGTCAAGCTGACAGGTTGTCAAGCCTTGTCACGCCTCACTGACTGACTTGACAGGTGACAACTATGCACCACATGTCAGAGTGTCACTCACTTGTCTACCTCTCAAGCTGTCACCTGTCAAGCTGACAGGTTGTCAAGCCTTGTCACGCCTCACTGACTGACTTGACAGGTGACAACTATGCACCACATGTCAGAGTGTCACTCACTTGTCTACCTCTCAAGCTGTCACCTGTCAAGCTGACAGGTTGTCAAGCCTTGTCACGCCTCACTGACTGACTTGACAGGTGACAACTATGCACCACATGTCAGAGTGTCACTCACTTGTCTACCTCTCAAGCTGTCACCTGTCAAGCTGACAGGTTGTCAAGCCTTGTCACGCCTCACTGACTGACTTGACAGGTGACAACTATGCACCACATGTCAGAGTGTCACTCACTTGTCTACCTCTCAAGCTGTCACCTGTCAAGCTGACAGGTTGTCAAGCCTTGTCACGCCTCACTGACTGACTTGACAGGTGACAACTATGCACCACATGTCAGAGTGTCACTCACTTGTCTACCTCTCAAGCTGTCACCTGTCAAGCTGACAGGTTGTCAAGCCTTGTCACGCCTCACTGACTGACTTGACAGGTGACAACTATGCACCACATGTCAGAGTGTCACTCACTTGTCTACCTCTCAAGCTGTCACCTGTCAAGCTGACAGGTTGTCAAGCCTTGTCACGCCTCACTGACTGACTTGACAGGTGACAACTATGCACCACATGTCAGAGTGTCACTCACTTGTCTACCTCTCAAGCTGTCACCTGTCAAGCTGACAGGTTGTCAAGCCTTGTCACGCCTCACTGACTGACTTGACAGGTGACAACTATGCACCACATGTCAGAGTGTCACTCACTTGTCTACCTCTCAAGCTGTCACCTGTCAAGCTGACAGGTTGTCAAGCCTTGTCACGCCTCACTGACTGACTTGACAGGTGACAACTATGCACCACATGTCAGAGTGTCACTCACTTGTCTACCTCTCAAGCTGTCACCTGTCAAGCTGACAGGTTGTCAAGCCTTGTCACGCCTCACTGACTGACTTGACAGGTGACAACTATGCACCACATGTCAGAGTGTCACTCACTTGTCTACCTCTCAAGCTGTCACCTGTCAAGCTGACAGGTTGTCAAGCCTTGTCACGCCTCACTGACTGACTTGACAGGTGACAACTATGCACCACATGTCAGAGTGTCACTCACTTGTCTACCTCTCAAGCTGTCACCTGTCAAGCTGACAGGTTGTCAAGCCTTGTCACGCCTCACTGACTGACTTGACAGGTGACAACTATGCACCACATGTCAGAGTGTCACTCACTTGTCTACCTCTCAAGCTGTCACCTGTCAAGCTGACAGGTTGTCAAGCCTTGTCACGCCTCACTGACTGACTTGACAGGTGACAACTATGCACCACATGTCAGAGTGTCACTCACTTGTCTACCTCTCAAGCTGTCACCTGTCAAGCTGACAGGTTGTCAAGCCTTGTCACGCCTCACTGACTGACTTGACAGGTGACAACTATGCACCACATGTCAGAGTGTCACTCACTTGTCTACCTCTCAAGCTGTCACCTGTCAAGCTGACAGGTTGTCAAGCCTTGTCACGCCTCACTGACTGACTTGACAGGTGACAACTATGCACCACATGTCAGAGTGTCACTCACTTGTCTACCTCTCAAGCTGTCACCTGTCAAGCTGACAGGTTGTCAAGCCTTGTCACGCCTCACTGACTGACTTGACAGGTGACAACTATGCACCACATGTCAGAGTGTCACTCACTTGTCTACCTCTCAAGCTGTCACCTGTCAAGCTGACAGGTTGTCAAGCCTTGTCACGCCTCACTGACTGACTTGACAGGTGACAACTATGCACCACATGTCAGAGTGTCACTCACTTGTCTACCTCTCAAGCTGTCACCTGTCAAGCTGACAGGTTGTCAAGCCTTGTCACGCCTCACTGACTGACTTGACAGGTGACAACTATGCACCACATGTCAGAGTGTCACTCACTTGTCTACCTCTCAAGCTGTCACCTGTCAAGCTGACAGGTTGTCAAGCCTTGTCACGCCTCACTGACTGACTTGACAGGTGACAACTATGCACCACATGTCAGAGTGTCACTCACTTGTCTACCTCTCAAGCTGTCACCTGTCAAGCTGACAGGTTGTCAAGCCTTGTCACGCCTCACTGACTGACTTGACAGGTGACAACTATGCACCACATGTCAGAGTGTCACTCACTTGTCTACCTCTCAAGCTGTCACCTGTCAAGCTGACAGGTTGTCAAGCCTTGTCACGCCTCACTGACTGACTTGACAGGTGACAACTATGCACCACATGTCAGAGTGTCACTCACTTGTCTACCTCTCAAGCTGTCACCTGTCAAGCTGACAGGTTGTCAAGCCTTGTCACGCCTCACTGACTGACTTGACAGGTGACAACTATGCACCACATGTCAGAGTGTCACTCACTTGTCTACCTCTCAAGCTGTCACCTGTCAAGCTGACAGGTTGTCAAGCCTTGTCACGCCTCACTGACTGACTTGACAGGTGACAACTATGCACCACATGTCAGAGTGTCACTCACTTGTCTACCTCTCAAGCTGTCACCTGTCAAGCTGACAGGTTGTCAAGCCTTGTCACGCCTCACTGACTGACTTGACAGGTGACAACTATGCACCACATGTCAGAGTGTCACTCACTTGTCTACCTCTCAAGCTGTCACCTGTCAAGCTGACAGGTTGTCAAGCCTTGTCACGCCTCACTGACTGACTTGACAGGTGACAACTATGCACCACATGTCAGAGTGTCACTCACTTGTCTACCTCTCAAGCTGTCACCTGTCAAGCTGACAGGTTGTCAAGCCTTGTCACGCCTCACTGACTGACTTGACAGGTGACAACTATGCACCACATGTCAGAGTGTCACTCACTTGTCTACCTCTCAAGCTGTCACCTGTCAAGCTGACAGGTTGTCAAGCCTTGTCACGCCTCACTGACTGACTTGACAGGTGACAACTATGCACCACATGTCAGAGTGTCACTCACTTGTCTACCTCTCAAGCTGTCACCTGTCAAGCTGACAGGTTGTCAAGCCTTGTCACGCCTCACTGACTGACTTGACAGGTGACAACTATGCACCACATGTCAGAGTGTCACTCACTTGTCTACCTCTCAAGCTGTCACCTGTCAAGCTGACAGGTTGTCAAGCCTTGTCACGCCTCACTGACTGACTTGACAGGTGACAACTATGCACCACATGTCAGAGTGTCACTCACTTGTCTACCTCTCAAGCTGTCACCTGTCAAGCTGACAGGTTGTCAAGCCTTGTCACGCCTCACTGACTGACTTGACAGGTGACAACTATGCACCACATGTCAGAGTGTCACTCACTTGTCTACCTCTCAAGCTGTCACCTGTCAAGCTGACAGGTTGTCAAGCCTTGTCACGCCTCACTGACTGACTTGACAGGTGACAACTATGCACCACATGTCAGAGTGTCACTCACTTGTCTACCTCTCAAGCTGTCACCTGTCAAGCTGACAGGTTGTCAAGCCTTGTCACGCCTCACTGACTGACTTGACAGGTGACAACTATGCACCACATGTCAGAGTGTCACTCACTTGTCTACCTCTCAAGCTGTCACCTGTCAAGCTGACAGGTTGTCAAGCCTTGTCACGCCTCACTGACTGACTTGACAGGTGACAACTATGCACCACATGTCAGAGTGTCACTCACTTGTCTACCTCTCAAGCTGTCACCTGTCAAGCTGACAGGTTGTCAAGCCTTGTCACGCCTCACTGACTGACTTGACAGGTGACAACTATGCACCACATGTCAGAGTGTCACTCACTTGTCTACCTCTCAAGCTGTCACCTGTCAAGCTGACAGGTTGTCAAGCCTTGTCACGCCTCACTGACTGACTTGACAGGTGACAACTATGCACCACATGTCAGAGTGTCACTCACTTGTCTACCTCTCAAGCTGTCACCTGTCAAGCTGACAGGTTGTCAAGCCTTGTCACGCCTCACTGACTGACTTGACAGGTGACAACTATGCACCACATGTCAGAGTGTCACTCACTTGTCTACCTCTCAAGCTGTCACCTGTCAAGCTGACAGGTTGTCAAGCCTTGTCACGCCTCACTGACTGACTTGACAGGTGACAACTATGCACCACATGTCAGAGTGTCACTCACTTGTCTACCTCTCAAGCTGTCACCTGTCAAGCTGACAGGTTGTCAAGCCTTGTCACGCCTCACTGACTGACTTGACAGGTGACAACTATGCACCACATGTCAGAGTGTCACTCACTTGTCTACCTCTCAAGCTGTCACCTGTCAAGCTGACAGGTTGTCAAGCCTTGTCACGCCTCACTGACTGACTTGACAGGTGACAACTATGCACCACATGTCAGAGTGTCACTCACTTGTCTACCTCTCAAGCTGTCACCTGTCAAGCTGACAGGTTGTCAAGCCTTGTCACGCCTCACTGACTGACTTGACAGGTGACAACTATGCACCACATGTCAGAGTGTCACTCACTTGTCTACCTCTCAAGCTGTCACCTGTCAAGCTGACAGGTTGTCAAGCCTTGTCACGCCTCACTGACTGACTTGACAGGTGACAACTATGCACCACATGTCAGAGTGTCACTCACTTGTCTACCTCTCAAGCTGTCACCTGTCAAGCTGACAGGTTGTCAAGCCTTGTCACGCCTCACTGACTGACTTGACAGGTGACAACTATGCACCACATGTCAGAGTGTCACTCACTTGTCTACCTCTCAAGCTGTCACCTGTCAAGCTGACAGGTTGTCAAGCCTTGTCACGCCTCACTGACTGACTTGACAGGTGACAACTATGCACCACATGTCAGAGTGTCACTCACTTGTCTACCTCTCAAGCTGTCACCTGTCAAGCTGACAGGTTGTCAAGCCTTGTCACGCCTCACTGACTGACTTGACAGGTGACAACTATGCACCACATGTCAGAGTGTCACTCACTTGTCTACCTCTCAAGCTGTCACCTGTCAAGCTGACAGGTTGTCAAGCCTTGTCACGCCTCACTGACTGACTTGACAGGTGACAACTATGCACCACATGTCAGAGTGTCACTCACTTGTCTACCTCTCAAGCTGTCACCTGTCAAGCTGACAGGTTGTCAAGCCTTGTCACGCCTCACTGACTGACTTGACAGGTGACAACTATGCACCACATGTCAGAGTGTCACTCACTTGTCTACCTCTCAAGCTGTCACCTGTCAAGCTGACAGGTTGTCAAGCCTTGTCACGCCTCACTGACTGACTTGACAGGTGACAACTATGCACCACATGTCAGAGTGTCACTCACTTGTCTACCTCTCAAGCTGTCACCTGTCAAGCTGACAGGTTGTCAAGCCTTGTCACGCCTCACTGACTGACTTGACAGGTGACAACTATGCACCACATGTCAGAGTGTCACTCACTTGTCTACCTCTCAAGCTGTCACCTGTCAAGCTGACAGGTTGTCAAGCCTTGTCACGCCTCACTGACTGACTTGACAGGTGACAACTATGCACCACATGTCAGAGTGTCACTCACTTGTCTACCTCTCAAGCTGTCACCTGTCAAGCTGACAGGTTGTCAAGCCTTGTCACGCCTCACTGACTGACTTGACAGGTGACAACTATGCACCACATGTCAGAGTGTCACTCACTTGTCTACCTCTCAAGCTGTCACCTGTCAAGCTGACAGGTTGTCAAGCCTTGTCACGCCTCACTGACTGACTTGACAGGTGACAACTATGCACCACATGTCAGAGTGTCACTCACTTGTCTACCTCTCAAGCTGTCACCTGTCAAGCTGACAGGTTGTCAAGCCTTGTCACGCCTCACTGACTGACTTGACAGGTGACAACTATGCACCACATGTCAGAGTGTCACTCACTTGTCTACCTCTCAAGCTGTCACCTGTCAAGCTGACAGGTTGTCAAGCCTTGTCACGCCTCACTGACTGACTTGACAGGTGACAACTATGCACCACATGTCAGAGTGTCACTCACTTGTCTACCTCTCAAGCTGTCACCTGTCAAGCTGACAGGTTGTCAAGCCTTGTCACGCCTCACTGACTGACTTGACAGGTGACAACTATGCACCACATGTCAGAGTGTCACTCACTTGTCTACCTCTCAAGCTGTCACCTGTCAAGCTGACAGGTTGTCAAGCCTTGTCACGCCTCACTGACTGACTTGACAGGTGACAACTATGCACCACATGTCAGAGTGTCACTCACTTGTCTACCTCTCAAGCTGTCACCTGTCAAGCTGACAGGTTGTCAAGCCTTGTCACGCCTCACTGACTGACTTGACAGGTGACAACTATGCACCACATGTCAGAGTGTCACTCACTTGTCTACCTCTCAAGCTGTCACCTGTCAAGCTGACAGGTTGTCAAGCCTTGTCACGCCTCACTGACTGACTTGACAGGTGACAACTATGCACCACATGTCAGAGTGTCACTCACTTGTCTACCTCTCAAGCTGTCACCTGTCAAGCTGACAGGTTGTCAAGCCTTGTCACGCCTCACTGACTGACTTGACAGGTGACAACTATGCACCACATGTCAGAGTGTCACTCACTTGTCTACCTCTCAAGCTGTCACCTGTCAAGCTGACAGGTTGTCAAGCCTTGTCACGCCTCACTGACTGACTTGACAGGTGACAACTATGCACCACATGTCAGAGTGTCACTCACTTGTCTACCTCTCAAGCTGTCACCTGTCAAGCTGACAGGTTGTCAAGCCTTGTCACGCCTCACTGACTGACTTGACAGGTGACAACTATGCACCACATGTCAGAGTGTCACTCACTTGTCTACCTCTCAAGCTGTCACCTGTCAAGCTGACAGGTTGTCAAGCCTTGTCACGCCTCACTGACTGACTTGACAGGTGACAACTATGCACCACATGTCAGAGTGTCACTCACTTGTCTACCTCTCAAGCTGTCACCTGTCAAGCTGACAGGTTGTCAAGCCTTGTCACGCCTCACTGACTGACTTGACAGGTGACAACTATGCACCACATGTCAGAGTGTCACTCACTTGTCTACCTCTCAAGCTGTCACCTGTCAAGCTGACAGGTTGTCAAGCCTTGTCACGCCTCACTGACTGACTTGACAGGTGACAACTATGCACCACATGTCAGAGTGTCACTCACTTGTCTACCTCTCAAGCTGTCACCTGTCAAGCTGACAGGTTGTCAAGCCTTGTCACGCCTCACTGACTGACTTGACAGGTGACAACTATGCACCACATGTCAGAGTGTCACTCACTTGTCTACCTCTCAAGCTGTCACCTGTCAAGCTGACAGGTTGTCAAGCCTTGTCACGCCTCACTGACTGACTTGACAGGTGACAACTATGCACCACATGTCAGAGTGTCACTCACTTGTCTACCTCTCAAGCTGTCACCTGTCAAGCTGACAGGTTGTCAAGCCTTGTCACGCCTCACTGACTGACTTGACAGGTGACAACTATGCACCACATGTCAGAGTGTCACTCACTTGTCTACCTCTCAAGCTGTCACCTGTCAAGCTGACAGGTTGTCAAGCCTTGTCACGCCTCACTGACTGACTTGACAGGTGACAACTATGCACCACATGTCAGAGTGTCACTCACTTGTCTACCTCTCAAGCTGTCACCTGTCAAGCTGACAGGTTGTCAAGCCTTGTCACGCCTCACTGACTGACTTGACAGGTGACAACTATGCACCACATGTCAGAGTGTCACTCACTTGTCTACCTCTCAAGCTGTCACCTGTCAAGCTGACAGGTTGTCAAGCCTTGTCACGCCTCACTGACTGACTTGACAGGTGACAACTATGCACCACATGTCAGAGTGTCACTCACTTGTCTACCTCTCAAGCTGTCACCTGTCAAGCTGACAGGTTGTCAAGCCTTGTCACGCCTCACTGACTGACTTGACAGGTGACAACTATGCACCACATGTCAGAGTGTCACTCACTTGTCTACCTCTCAAGCTGTCACCTGTCAAGCTGACAGGTTGTCAAGCCTTGTCACGCCTCACTGACTGACTTGACAGGTGACAACTATGCACCACATGTCAGAGTGTCACTCACTTGTCTACCTCTCAAGCTGTCACCTGTCAAGCTGACAGGTTGTCAAGCCTTGTCACGCCTCACTGACTGACTTGACAGGTGACAACTATGCACCACATGTCAGAGTGTCACTCACTTGTCTACCTCTCAAGCTGTCACCTGTCAAGCTGACAGGTTGTCAAGCCTTGTCACGCCTCACTGACTGACTTGACAGGTGACAACTATGCACCACATGTCAGAGTGTCACTCACTTGTCTACCTCTCAAGCTGTCACCTGTCAAGCTGACAGGTTGTCAAGCCTTGTCACGCCTCACTGACTGACTTGACAGGTGACAACTATGCACCACATGTCAGAGTGTCACTCACTTGTCTACCTCTCAAGCTGTCACCTGTCAAGCTGACAGGTTGTCAAGCCTTGTCACGCCTCACTGACTGACTTGACAGGTGACAACTATGCACCACATGTCAGAGTGTCACTCACTTGTCTACCTCTCAAGCTGTCACCTGTCAAGCTGACAGGTTGTCAAGCCTTGTCACGCCTCACTGACTGACTTGACAGGTGACAACTATGCACCACATGTCAGAGTGTCACTCACTTGTCTACCTCTCAAGCTGTCACCTGTCAAGCTGACAGGTTGTCAAGCCTTGTCACGCCTCACTGACTGACTTGACAGGTGACAACTATGCACCACATGTCAGAGTGTCACTCACTTGTCTACCTCTCAAGCTGTCACCTGTCAAGCTGACAGGTTGTCAAGCCTTGTCACGCCTCACTGACTGACTTGACAGGTGACAACAATGCACCACATGTCAGAGTGTCACTCACTTGTCTACCTCTCAAGCTGTCACCTGTCAAGCTGACAGGTTGTCAAGCCTTGTCACGCCTCACTGACTGACTTGACAGGTGACAACTATGCACCACATGTCAGAGTGTCACTCACTTGTCTACCTCTCAAGCTGTCACCTGTCAAGCTGACAGGTTGTCAAGCCTTGTCACGCCTCACTGACTGACTTGACAGGTGACAACTATGCACCACATGTCAGAGTGTCACTCACTTGTCTACCTCTCAAGCTGTCACCTGTCAAGCTGACAGGTTGTCAAGCCTTGTCACGCCTCACTGACTGACTTGACAGGTGACAACTATGCACATGCAGAGGTCACTCACTTGTCTACCTCTCAA
>MRSW03000199.1:0-45083 GCA_001923025.3 Taenia multiceps | reverse complement strand
GTCAAGCTGTCACCTGTCAAGCTGACAGGTGTCAAGCCTTGTCACGCCTCACTGACTGACTTGACAGGTGACAACAATGCACCACATGTCAGAGTGTCACTCACTTGTCGACCTGTCAAGCTGTCACCTGTCAAGCTGACAGGTTGTCAAGCCTTGTCAGCCCTCATGACTGACTTGACAGGTGACAACAATGCACCAATGTCAGAGTGTCACTCACTTGTCTACCTGTCAAGCTGTCACTGTCAAGCTGACAGGTTGTCAAGCCTGTCACGCTCACTGACTGACTTGACAGGTGAAACAAATGCACCACATGTCAGAGTGTCACTCACTGTCTACCGTCAAGCTGTAACCTGTCAAGCTGACAGGTGTCAAGCCTTGTCACGCTCTGACTGACTGACAGGTGACAACAATGCACCACATGTCAGAGTGTCACTCACTTGTCTACCTGTCAAGCTGTCACTGTCAAGCTGACAGGTTGTCAAGCTTGTCACGCCCACTGACTGACTTGACAGGTGACACAATGCACCACATGTCAGAGGTCACTCACTTGTCTACCTGTCAAGCTGTCACCTGTCAAGATGACAGGTTGTCAAGCCTGTCACCCTCACTGACTGACTTGACAGGTGAAACAATGCACACATGTCAGAGGTCACTCACTTGTCTACCTGTCAAGCTGTCACCTGTCAAGCTGACAGGTTGTCAAGCCTTGTCACGCCTCACTGACTGACTGACAGGTGACAACAATGCACCACATGTCAGAGTGTCACTCACTTGTCTACCTGTCAAGCTGTCACTGTCAAGCTGACAGGTTGTCAAGCCTTGTCACGCCTCACTGACTGACTTGACAGGTGACAACAATGCACCACATGTCAGAGTGTCACTCACTTGTCTACCTGTCAAGCTGTCACCTGTCAAGCTGACAGGTTGTCAAGCCTTGTCACGCCTCACTGACTGACTTGACAGGTGAACAATGCACACATGTCAGAGTGTCACTCACTTGTCTACCTGTCAAGCTGTCACCTGTAGCTGACAGGTTGTCAAGCCTTGTCACGCTCTACTGACTGACTTGACAGGTGACAACAATGCACCACATGTCAGAGTGTCACTCACTTGTCTACCTGTCAAGCTGTCACCTGTCAAGCTGACAGGTGTCAAGCCTTGTCACGCCTCACTGACTGACTTGACAGGTGACAACAATGCACCACATGTCAGAGTGTCACTCACTTGTCTACCTGTCAAGCTGTCACCTGTCAAGCTGACAGGTTGTCAAGCCTTGTCACGCCTCACTGACTGACTTGACAGGTGAAACAATGCACCACATGTCAGAGTGTCACTCACTTGTCTACCTGTCAAGCTGTCACCTGTCAAGCTGACAGGTTGTCAAGCCTTGTCACGCCTCACTGACTGACTTGACAGGTGACAACAATGCACCACATGTCAGAGTGTCACTCACTTGTCTACCTGTCAAGCTGTCACCTGTCAAGCTGACAGGTTGTCAAGCCTTGTCACGCCTCACTGACTGACTTGACAGGTGAATACAATGCACCACATGTCAGAGTGTCACTCACTTGTCTACCTGTCAAGCTGTCACCTGTCAAGCTGACAGGTTGTCAAGCCTTGTTCCGCCGCACTGACTGACTTGACAGGTGACAACAATGCAACACATGTCAGAGTGTCACTCACTTGTCTACCTGTCAAGCTGTCACCTGTCAAGCTGACAGGTTGTCAAGCCTTGTCACGCCTCACTGACTGACTTGACAGGTGACAACAATGCACCACATGTCAGAGTGTCACTCACTTGTCTACCTGTCAAGCTGTCACCTGTCAAGCTGACAGGTTGTCAAGCCTTGTCACGCCTCACTGACTGACTTGACAGGTGAAACAATGCACCACATGTCAGAGTGTCACTCACTTGTCTACCTGTCAAGCTGTCACCTGTCAAGCTGACAGGTGTCAAGCCTTGTCACGCCTCACTGACTGACTTGACAGGTGACAACAATGCACACATGTCAGAGTCACTCACTTGTCTACTGTCAAGCTGTCACCTGTCAAGCTGACAGGTTGTCAAGCCTTGTCACGCCTCACTGATGACTTGACAGGTGAACAATGCACCACATGTCAGAGTGTCACTCACTTGTCACCTGTCAAGCTGTCACCTGTCAAGCTGACAGGTTGTCAAGCCTTGTCACGCTCACTGACTGACTTGACAGGTGACAACAATGCACCACATGTCAGAGTGTCACTCACTTGTCTACTGTCAAGCTGTCACCTGTCAAGCTGACAGGTTGTCAAGCCTTGTCACGCCTCACTGACTGACTTGACAGGTGACAACAATGCACCACATGTCAGGTGTCACTCACTGTTACCTGTCAAGCTGTCACCTGTCAAGCTGACAGGTTGTCAAGCCTTGTCACGCCGACATGAGACTTGACAGGTGACAACAATGCACCACATGTCAGAGTGTCACTCACTTGTCTACCTGTCAAGCTGTCACCTGTCAAGCTGACAGGTGTCAAGCTTGTCACGCCTCACTGACTGACTTGACAGGTGACAACAATGCACCACATGTCAGAGTGTCACTCACTTGTCTACCTGTCAAGCTCTCACCTGTCAAGCTGACAGGTTGTCAAGCCTTGTCACGCCTCACTGACTGACTTGACAGGTGACAACAATGCACCACATGTCAGAGTGTCACTCACTTGTCTACCTGTCAAGCTGTCACCTGTCAAGCTGACAGGTTGTCAAGCCTTGTCACGCCTCACTGACTGACTTGACAGGTGACAACAATGCACCACTGTTCAGAGTGTCACTCACTTGTCTACCTGTCAAGCTGTCACCTGTCAAGCGACAGGTTGTCAAGCCTTGTCACGCCTCACTGACTGACTTGACAGGTGACAACAATGCACCACATGTCAGAGTGTCACTCACTTGTCTTCCTGTCAAGCTGACAGGTTGTCAAGCCTTGTCACGCCTCACTGACTGACTTGACAGGTGACAACAATGCACCACATGTCAGAGTGTCACTCACTTGTCTACCTGTCAAGCTGTCACCTGTCAAGCTGACAGGTTGTCAAGCCTTGTCACGCCTCACTGACTGACTTGACAGGTGACAACAATGCACCACATGTCAGAGTGTCACTCACTTGTCTACCTGTCAAGCTGTCACCTGTCAAGCTGACAGGTTGTCAAGCCTTGTCACGCCACTGACTGACTTGACAGGTGACAACAATGCACCACATGTCAGAGTGTCACTCACTTGTCTACCTGTCAAGCTGTCACCTGTCAAGCTGACAGGTTGTCAAGCCTTGTCACGCCTCACTGACTGACTTGACAGGTGACAACAATGCACCACATGTCAGAGTGTCACTCACTTGTCTACCTGTCAAGCTGTCACCTGTCAAGCTGACAGGTTGTCAAGCCTTGTCAAGCCTCACTGACTGACTTGACAGGTGACAACAATGCACCACATGTCAGAGTGTCACTCACTTGTCTACCTGTCAAGCTGTCACCTGTCAAGCTGACAGGTTGTCAAGCCTTGTCACGCCTCATGACTGACTTGACAGGTGACAACAATGCACCACATGTCAGAGTGTCACTCACTTGTCTACCTGTCAAGCTGTCACCTGTCAAGCTGACAGGTTGTCAAGCCTTGTCACGCCTCACTGACTGACTTGACAGGTGACAACAATGCACCACATGTCAGAGTGTCACTCACTTGTCTACCTGTCAAGCTGTCACCTGTCAAGCTGACAGGTTGTCAAGCCTTGTCAGCCTCACTGACTGACTTGACAGGTGACAACAATGCACCACATGTCAGAGTGTCACTCATTGTCTACCTGTCAAGCTGTCACCTGTCAAGCTGACAGGTTGTCAAGCCTTGTTCCGCCTCACTGACTGACTTGACAGGTGACAACAATGCACCACATGTCAGAGTGTCACTCACTTGTCTACCTGTCAAGCTGTCACCTGTCAAGCTGACAGGTTGTCAAGCCTTGTCACGCCTCACTGACTGACTTGACAGGTGACAACAATGCACCACATGTCAGAGTGTCACTCACTTGTCTACCTGTCAAGCTGTCACCTGTCAAGCTGACAGGTTGTCAAGCCTTGTCACGCCTCACTGACTGACTTGACAGGTGACAACAATGCACCACATGTCAGAGTGTCACTCACTTGTCTACCTGTCAAGCTGTCACTGTCAAGCTGACAGGTTGTCAAGCCTTGTCACGCCTCACTGACTGACTTGACAGGTGACAACAATGCACCACATGTCAGAGTGTCACTCACTTGTCTACCTGTCAAGCTGTCACCTGTCAAGCTGACAGGTTGTCAAGCCTTGTCACGCCTCACTGACTGACTTGACAGGTGACAACAATGCACCACATGTCAGAGTGTCACTCACTTGTCTACCTGTCAAGCTGTCACCTGTCAAGCTGACAGGTTGTCAAGCCTTGTCACGCCTCACTGACTGACTTGACAGGTGACAACAATGCACCACATGTCAGAGTGTCACTCACTTGTCTACCTGTCAAGCTGTCACCTGTCAAGCTGACAGGTTGTCAAGCCTTGTCACGCCTCACTGACTGACTTGACAGGTGACAACAATGCACCACATGTCAGAGTGTCACTCACTTGTCTACCTGTCAAGCTGTCACCTGTCAAGCTGACAGGTTGTCAAGCCTTGTCACGCCTCACTGACTGACTTGACAGGTGACAACAATGCACCACATGTCAGAGTGTCACTCACTTGTCTACCTGTCAAGCTGTCACCTGTCAAGCTGACAGGTTGTCAAGCCTTGTCACGCCTCACTGACTGACCTGACAGGTGACAACAATGCACCACATGTCAGAGTGTCACTCACTTGTCTACCTGTCAAGCTGTCACCTGTCAAGCTGACAGGTTGTCAAGCCTTGTCACGCCTCACTGACTGACTTGACAGGTGACAACAATGCACCACATGTCAGAGTGTCACTCACTTGTCTACCTGTCAAGCTGTCACCTGTCAAGCTGACAGGTTGTCAAGCCTTGTCACGCCTCACTGATGACTTGACAGGTGACAACAATGCACCACATGTCAGAGTGTCACTCACTTGTCTACCTGTCAAGCTGTCACCTGTCAAGCTGACAGGTTGTCAAGCCTTGTCACGCCTCACTGACTGACTTGACAGGTGACAACAATGCACCACATGTCAGAGTGTCACTCACTTGTCTACCTGTCAAGCTGTCACCTGTCAAGCTGACAGGTTGTCAAGCCTTGTCCCCTCATGACTGACTTGACAGGTGACAACAATGCACCACATGTCAGAGTGTCACTCACTTGTCTACCTGTCAAGCTGTCACCTGTCAAGCTGACAGGTTGTCAAGCCTTGTCACGCCTCACTGACTGACTTGACAGGTGACAACAATGCACCACATGTCAGAGTGTCACTCACTTGTCTACCTGTCAAGCTGTCACCTGTCAAGCTGACAGGTTGTCAAGCCTTGTCACGCCTCACTGACTGACTTGACGGCTGACAACAATGCACCACATGTCAGAGTGTCACTCACTTGTCTACCTGTCAAGCTGTCACCTGTCAAGCTGACAGGTTGTCAAGCCTTGTCACGCCTCACTGACTGACTTGACAGGTGACAACAATGCACCACATGTCAGAGTGTCACTCACTTGTCTACTGTCAAGCTGTCACCTGTCAAGCTGACAGGTTGTCAAGCCTTGTCACGCCTCACTGAGACTTGACAGGTGACAACAATGCACCACATGTCAGAGTGTCACTCACTTGTCTACCTGTCAAGCTGTCACCTGTCAAGCTGACAGGTTGTCAAGCCTTGTCACGCCTCACTGATGACTTGACAGGTGACAACAATGCACCACATGTCAGAGTGTCACTCACTTGTCTACCTGTCAAGCTGTCACCTGTCAAGCTGACAGGTTGTCAAGCCTTGTCACGCCTCACTGACTGACTTGACAGGTGACAACAATGCACCACATGTCAGAGTGTCACTCACTTGTCTACCTGTCAAGCTGTCACCTGTCAAGCTGACAGGTTGTCAAGCCTTGTCACGCCTCACTGACTGACTTGACAGGTGACAACAATGCACCACATGTCAGAGTGTCACTCACTTGTCTACCTGTCAAGCTGTCACCTGTCAAGCTGACAGGTTGTCAAGCCTTGTCACGCCTCACTGACTGACTTGACAGGTGACAACAATGCACCACATGTCAGAGTGTCACTCACTTGTCCTGTCAAGCTGTCACCTGTCAAGCTGACAGGTTGTCAAGCCTTGTCACGCCTCACTGACTGACTTGACAGGTGACAACAATGCACCACATGTCAGAGTGTCACTCACTTGTCTACCTGTCAAGCTGTCACCTGTCAAGCTGACAGGTTGTCAAGCCTTGTCACGCCTCACTGACTGACTGACAGGTGACAACAATGCACCACATGTCAGAGTGTCACTCACTTGTCTACCTGTCAAGCTGTCACCTGTCAAGCTGACAGGTTGTCAAGCCTTGTCACGCCTCACTGACTGACTTGACAGGTGACAACAATGCACCACATGTCAGAGTGTCACTCACTTGTCTACCTGTCAAGCTGTCACCTGTCAAGCTGACAGGTTGTCAAGCCTTGTCACGCCTCACTGACTGACTTGACAGGTGACAACAATGCACCACATGTCAGAGTGTCACTCACTTGTCTACCTGTCAAGCTGTCACCTGTCAAGCTGACAGGTTGTCAAGCCTTGTCACGCCTCACTGACTGACTTGACAGGTGACAACAATGCACCACATGTCAGAGTGTCACTCACTTGTCTACCTGTCAAGCTGTCACCTGTCAAGCTGACAGGTTGTCAAGCCTTGTCACGCCTCACTGACTTGACAGGTGACAACAATGCACCACATGTCAGAGTGTCACTCACTTGTCTACCTGTCAAGCTGTCACCTGTCAAGCTGACAGGTTGTCAAGCCTTGTCACGCCTCACTGACTGACTTGACAGGTGACAACAATGCACCACATGTCAGAGTGTCACTCACTTGTCTACCTGTCAAGCTGTCACCTGTCAAGCTGACAGGTTGTCAAGCCTTGTCACGCCTCACTGACTGACTTGACAGGTGACAACAATGCACCACATGTCAGAGTGTCACTCACTTGTCTACCTGTCAAGCTGTCACCTGTCAAGCTGACAGGTTGTCAAGCTTGTCACGCCTCATGACTGACTTGACAGGTGACAACAATGCACCACATGTCAGAGTGTCACTCACTTGTCTACCTGTCAAGCTGTCACCTGTCAAGCTGACAGGTTGTCAAGCCTTGTCACGCCTCACTGACTGACTTGACAGGTGACAACAATGCACCACATGTCAGAGTGTCACTCACTTGTCTACCTGTCAAGCTGTCACCTGTCAAGCTGACAGGTTGTCAAGCCTTGTCACGCCTCACTGACTGATTGACAGGTGACAACAATGCACCACATGTCAGAGTGTCACTCACTTGTCTACCTGTCAAGCTGTCACCTGTCAAGCTGACAGGTTGTCAAGCCTTGTCACGCCTCACTGACTGACTTGACAGGTGACAACAATGCACCACATGTCAGAGTGTCACTCACTTGTCTACCTGTCAAGCTGTCACCTGTCAAGCTGACAGGTTGTCAAGCCTTGTCACGCCTCACTGACTGACTTGACAGGTGAACAATGCACCACATGTCAGAGTGTCACTCACTTGTCTACCTGTCAAGCTGTCACCTGTCAAGCTGACAGGTTGTCAAGCCTTGTCACGCCTCACTGACTGACTTGACAGGTGATCACAATGCACCACATGTCAGAGTGTCACTCACTTGTCTACCTGTCAAGCTGTCACCTGTCAAGCTGACAGGTTGTCAAGCCTTGTCACGCCTCACTGACTGACTTGACAGGTGACAACAATGCACCACATGTCAGAGTGTCACTCACTTGTCTACCTGTCAAGCTGTCACCTGTCAAGCTGACAGGTTGTCAAGCCTTGTCACGCCTCACTGACTGACTTGACAGGTGACAACAATGCACCACATGTCAGAGTGTCACTCACTTGTCTACCTGTCAAGCTGTCACCTGTCAAGCTGACAGGTTGTCAAGCCTTGTCACGCCTCACTGACTGACTTGACAGGTGACAACAATGCACCACATGTCAGAGTGTCACTCACTTGTCTACCTGTCAAGCTGTCACCTGTCAAGCTGACAGGTTGTCAAGCCTTGTCACGCTCACTGACTGACTTGACAGGTGACAACAATGCACCACATGTCAGAGTGTCACTCACTTGTCTACCTGTCAAGCTGTCACCTGTCAAGCTGACAGGTTGTCAAGCCTTGTCACGCCTCACTGACTGACTTGACAGGTGACAACAATGCACCACATGTCAGAGTGTCACTCACTTGTCTACCTGTCAAGCTGTCACCTGTCAAGCTGACAGGTTGTCAAGCCTTGTCACGCCTCACTGACTGACTTGACAGGTGACAACAATGCACCACATGTCAGAGTGTCACTCACTTGTCTACCTGTCAAGCTGTCACCTGTCAAGCTGACAGGTTGTCAAGCCTTGTCACGCCTCACTGACTGACTTGACAGGTGACAACAATGCACCACATGTCAGAGTGTCACTCACTTGTCTACCTGTCAAGCTGTCACCTGTCAAGCTGACAGGTTGTCAAGCCTTGTCACGCCTCACTGACTGACTTGACAGGTGACAACAATGCACCACATGTCAGAGTGTCACTCACTTGTTTACCTGTCAAGCTGTCACCTGTCAAGCTGACAGGTTGTCAAGCCTTGTCACGCCTCACTGACTGACTTGACAGGTGACAACAATGCACCACATGTCAGAGTGTCACTCACTTGTCTACCTGTCAAGCTGTCACCTGTCAAGCTGACAGGTTGTCAAGCCTTGTCACGCCTCACTGACTGACTTGACAGGTGACAACAATGCACCACATGTCAGAGTGTCACTCACTTGTCTACTGTCAAGCTGTCACCTGTCAAGCTGACAGGTTGTCAAGCCTTGTCACGCCTCACTGACTGACTTGACAGGTGACAACAATGCACCACATGTCAGAGTGTCACTCACTTGTCTACCTGTCAAGCTGTCACCTGTCAAGCTGACAGGTTGTCAAGCCTTGTCACGCCTCACTGACTGACTTGACAGGTGACAACAATGCACCACATGTCAGAGTGTCACTCGACCTGTCTACCTGTCAAGCTGTCACCTGTCAAGCTGACAGGTTGTCAAGCCTTGTCACGCCTCACTGACTGACTTGACAGGTGACAACAATGCACCACATGTCAGAGTGTCACTCACTTGTCTACCTGTCAAGCTGTCACCTGTCAAGCTGACAGGTTGTCAAGCCTTGTCACGCCTCACTGACTGACTTGACAGGTGACAACAATGCACCACATGTCAGAGTGTCACTCACTTGTCTACCTGTCAAGCTGTCACCTGTCAAGCTGACAGGTTGTCAAGCCTTGTCACGCCTCACTGACTGACTTGACAGGTGACAACAATGCACCACATGTCAGAGTGTCACTCACTTGTCTACCTGTCAAGCTGTCACCTGTCAAGCTGACAGGTTGTCAAGCCTTGTCACGCCTCACTGACTGACTTGACAGGTGACAACAATGCACCACATGTCAGAGTGTCACTCACTTGTCTACCTGTCAAGCTGTCACCTGTCAAGCTGACAGTGTGTCAAGCCTTGTCACGCCTCACTGACTGACTTGACAGGTGACAACAATGCACCACATGTCAGAGTGTCACTCACTTGTCTACCTGTCAAGCTGTCACCTGTCAAGCTGACAGGTTGTCAAGCCTTGTCACGCCTCACTGACTGACTTGACAGGTGACAACAATGCACCACATGTCAGAGTGTCACTCACTTGTCTACCTGTCAAGCTGTCACCTGTCAAGCTGACAGGTTGTCAAGCCTTGTCACGCTCACTGACTGACTGACAGGTGACAACAATGCACCACATGTCAGAGTGTCACTCACTTGTCTACCTGTCAAGCTGTCACCTGTCAAGCTGACAGGTGTCAAGCCTTGTCACGCCTCACTGACTGACTTGACAGGTGACAACAATGCACCACATGTCAGAGTGTCACTCACTTGTCTACCTGTCAAGCTGTCACCTGTCAAGCTGACAGGTTGTCAAGCCTTGTCACGCCTCACTGACTGACTTGACAGGTGAACAATGCACCACATGTCAGAGTGTCACTCACTTGTCTACCTGTCAAGCTGTCACCTGTCAAGCTGACAGGTTGTCAAGCCTTGTCACGCCCTCACTGACTGACTTGACAGGTGACAACAATGCACCACATGTCAGAGTGTCACTCACTTGTCTACCTGTCAAGCTGTCACCTGTCAAGCTGACAGGTTGTCAAGCCTTGTCACGCCTCACTGACTGACTTGACAGGTGAACAATGCACCACATGTCAGAGTGTCACTCACTTGTCTACTGTCAAGCTGTCACCTGTCAAGCTGACAGGTTGTCAAGCCTTGTCACGCTCACTGACTGACTTGACAGGTGACAACAATGCACCACATGTCAGAGTGTCACTCACTGTCTACCTGTCAAGCTGTCACTGTCAAGCTGACAGGTTGTCAAGCCTTGTCACGCCTCACTGACTGACTTGACAGGTGACAACAATGCACCACATGTCAGAGTGTCACTCACTTGTCTACCTGTCAAGCTGTCACCTGTCAAGCTGACAGGTTGTCAAGCCTTGTCACGCTCACTGACTGACTTGACAGGTGACAACAATGCACCACATGTCAGAGTGTCACTCACTTGTCTACCTGTCAAGCTGTCACCTGTCAAGCTGACAGGTTGTCAAGCCTTGTCACGCCTCACTGACTGACTTGACAGGTGACAACAATGCACCACATGTCAGAGTGTCACTCACTGTCTACCTGTCAAGCTGTCACCTGTCAAGCTGACAGGTTGTCAAGCCTTGTCACGCCTCACTGACTGACTTGACAGGTGACAACAATGCACCACATGTCAGAGTGTCACTCACTTGTCTACCTGTCAAGCTGTCACCTGTCAAGCTGACAGGTTGTCAAGCCTTGTCACGCCTCACTGACTGACTTGACAGGTGACAAAAATGCACCACATGTCAGAGTGTCACTCACTTGTCTACCTGTCAAGCTGTCACCTGTCAAGCTGACAGGTTGTCAAGCCTTGTCACGCCTCACTGACTGACTTGACAGGTGACAACAATGCACCACATGTCAGAGTGTCACTCACTGTCTACCTGTCAAGCTGTCACCTGTCAAGCTGACAGGTTGTCAAGCCTTGTCACGCCTCACTGACTGACTTGACAGGTGACAACAATGCACCACATGTCAGAGTGTCACTCACTTGTCTACCTGTCAAGCTGTCACCTGTCAAGCTGACAGGTTGTCAAGCCTTGTCACGCCTCACTGACTGACTTGACAGGTGACAACAATGCACCACATGTCAGAGTGTCACTCACTGTCTACCTGTCAAGCTGTCACCTGTCAAGCTGACAGGTTGTCAAGCCTTGTCACGCCTCACTGACTGACTTGACAGGTGACAACAATGCACCACATGTCAGAGTGTCACTCACTTGTCTACCTGTCAAGCTGTCACCTGTCAAGCTGACAGGTTGTCAAGCCTTGTCACGCCTCACTGACTGACTTGACAGGTGACAACAATGCACCACATGTCAGAGTGTCATCACTGTCTACTGTCAAGCTGTCACCTGTCAAGCTGACAGGTTGTCAAGCTTGTCACGCCTCACTGACTGACTTGACAGGTGACAACAATGCACCACATGTCAGAGTGTCACTCACTTGTCTACTGTCAAGCTGTCACCTGTCAAGCTGACAGGTTGTCAAGCCTTGTCACGCCTCACTGACTGACTTGACAGGTGACAACAATGCACCACATGTCAGAGTGTCACTCACTTGTCTACTGTCAAGCTGTCACCTGTCAAGCTGACATGTTGTCACGCCTTGTCACGCCTCACTGACTGACTTGACAGGTGACAACAATGCACCACATGTCAGAGTGTCACTCACTTGTCTACCTGTCAAGCTGTCACCTGTCAAGCTGACAGGTTGTCAAGCCTTGTCACGCCTCACTGACTGACTTGACAGGTGACAACAATGCACCACATGTCAGAGTGTCACTCACTTGTCTACCTGTCAAGCTGTCACCTGTCAAGCTGACAGGTTGTCAAGCCTTGTCACGCCTCACTGACTGACTTGACAGGTGACAACAATGCACCACATGTCAGAGTGTCACTCACTTGTCTACCTGTCAAGCTGTCACCTGTCAAGCTGACAGGTTGTCAAGCCTTGTCACGCCTCACTGACTGACTTGACAGGTGACAACAATGCACCACATGTCAGAGTGTCACTCACTTGTCTACCTGTCAAGCTGTCACCTGTCAAGCTGACAGGTTGTCAAGCCTTGTCACGCCTCACTGACTGACTTGACAGGTGACAACAATGCACCACATGTCAGAGTGTCACTCACTTGTCTACCTGTCAAGCTGTCACCTGTCAAGCTGACAGGTTGTCAAGCCTTGTCACGCCTCACTGACTGACTTGACAGGTGACAACAATGCACCACATGTCAGAGTGTCACTCACTTGTCTACCTGTCAAGCTGTCACCTGTCAAGCTGACAGGTTGTCAAGCCTTGTCACGCCTCACTGACTGACTTGACAGGTGACAACAATGCACCACATGTCAGAGTGTCACTCACTTGTCTACCTGTCAAGCTGTCACCTGTCAAGCTGACAGGTTGTCAAGCCTTGTCACCCTCACTGACTGACTTGACAGGTGACAACAATGCACCACATGTCAGAGTGTCACTCACTTGTCTACCTGTCAAGCTGTCACCTGTCAAGCTGACAGGTTGTCAAGCCTTGTCACGCCTCACTGACTGACTTGACAGGTGACAACAATGCACCACATGTCAGAGTGTCACTCACTTGTCTACCTGTCAAGCTGTCACCTGTCAAGCTGACAGGTTGTCAAGCCTTGTCACGCCTCACTCACTGACTGATGACAGGTGACAAAATGCACCACATGTCAGAGTGTCACTCACTTGTCTACTGTCAAGCTGTCACCTGTCAAGCTGACAGGTTGTCAAGCCTTGTCACGCCTCACTGACTGACTTGACAGGTGACAACAATGCACCACATGTCAGAGTGTCACTCACTTGTCTACCTGTCAAGCTGTCACCTGTCAAGCTGACAGGTTGTCAAGCCTTGTCACGCCTCACTGACTGACTTGACAGGTGACAATGCACCACATGTCAGAGTGTCACTCACTTGTCTACCTGTCAAGCTGTCACCTGTCAAGCTGACAGGTTGTCAAGCCTTGTCACGCCTCACTGACTGACTTGACAGGTGACAACAATGCACCACATGTCAGAGTGTCACTCACTTGTCTACCTGTCAAGCTGTCACCTGTCAAGCTGACAGGTTGTCAAGCCTTGTCACGCCTCACTGACTGACTTGACAGGTGACAATGCACCACATGTCAGAGTGTCACTCACTTGTCTACCTGTCAAGCTGTCACCTGTCAAGCTGACAGGTTGTCAAGCCTTGTCCCTCACTGACTGACTTGACAGGTGACAACAATGCACCACATGTCAGAGTGTCACTCACTTGTCTACCTGTCAAGCTGTCACCTGTCAAGCTGACAGGTTGTCAAGCCTTGTCACGCCTCACTGACTGACTTGACAGGTGACAACAATGCACCACATGTCAGAGTGTCACTCACTTGTCTACCTGTCAAGCTGTCACCTGTCAAGCTGACAGGTTGTCAAGCCTTGTCACGCCTCACTGACTGACTTGACAGGTGACAACAATGCACCACATGTCAGAGTGTCACTCACTTGTCTACCTGTCAAGCTGTCACCTGTCAAGCTGACAGGTTGTCAAGCCTTGTCACGCCTCACTGACTGACTTGACAGGTGACAACAATGCACCACATGTCAGAGTGTCACTCACTTGTCTACCTGTCAAGCTGTCACCTGTCAAGCTGACAGGTTGTCAAGCCTTGTCACGCCTCACTGACTGACTTGACAGGTGACAACAATGCACCACATGTCAGAGTGTCACTCACTTGTCTACCTGTCAAGCTGTCACCTGTCAAGCTGACAGGTTGTCAAGCCTTGTCACGCTCACTGACTGACTTGACAGGTGACAACAATGCACCACATGTCAGAGTGTCACTCACTTGTCTACTGTCAAGCTGTCACCTGTCAAGCTGACAGGTTGTCAAGCCTTGTCACGCCTCACTGACTGACTTGACAGGTGACAACAATGCACCACATGTCAGAGTGTCACTCACTTGTCTACCTGTCAAGCTGTCACCTGTCAAGCTGACAGGTTGTCAAGCCTTGTCACGCCTCACTGACTGACTTGACAGGTGACAACAATGCACCACATGTCAGAGTGTCACTCACTTGTCTACCTGTCAAGCTGTCACTGTCAAGCTGACAGGTTGTCAAGCCTTGTCACGCCTCACTGACTGACTTGACAGGTGACAACAATGCACCACATGTCAGAGTGTCACTCACTTGTCTACCTGTCAAGCTGTCACCTGTCAAGCAGACAGGTTGTCAAGCCTTGTCACGCCTCACTGACTGACTTGACAGGTGACAACAATGCACCACATGTCAGAGTGTCACTCACTTGTCTACCTGTCAAGCTGTCACCTGTCAAGCTGACAGGTTGTCAAGCCTTGTCACGCCTCACTGACTGACTTGACAGGTGACAACAATGCACCACATGTCAGAGTGTCACTCACTTGTCTACCTGTCAAGCTGTCACCTGTCAAGCTGACAGGTTGTCAAGCCTTGTCACGCCTCACTGACTGACTTGACAGGTGACAACAATGCACCACATGTCAGAGTGTCACTCACTTGTCTACCTGTCAAGCTGTCACCTGTCAAGCTGACAGGTTGTCAAGCCTTGTCACGCCTCACTGACTGACTTGACAGGTGACAACAATGCACCACATGTCAGAGTGTCACTCACTTGTCTACCTGTCAAGCTGTCACCTGTCAAGCTGACAGGTTGTCAAGCCTTGTCACGCCTCACTGACTGACTTGACAGGTGACAACAATGCACCACATGTCAGAGTGTCACTCACTTGTCTACCTGTCAAGCTGTCACCTGTCAAGCTGACAGGTTGTCAAGCCCTGTCACGCCTCACTGACTGACTTGACAGGTGACAACAATGCACCACATGTCAGAGTGTCACTCACTTGTCTACCTGTCAAGCTGTCACCTGTCAAGCTGACAGGTTGTCAAGCCTTGTCACGCCTCACTGACTGACTTGACAGGTGACAACAATGCACCACATGTCAGAGTGTCACTCACTTGTCTACCTGTCAAGCTGTCACCTGTCAAGCTGACAGGTTGTCAAGCCTTGTCACGCCTCACTGACTGACTTGACAGGTGACAACAATGCACCACATGTCAGAGTGTCACTCACTTGTCTACCTGTCAAGCTGTCACCTGTCAAGCTGACAGGTTGTCAAGCCTTGTCACGCCTCACTGACTGACTTGACAGGTGACAACAATGCACCACATGTCAGAGTGTCACTCACTTGTCTACCTGTCAAGCTGTCACCTGTCAAGCTGACAGGTTGTCAAGCCTTGTCACGCCTCACTGACTGACTTGACAGGTGACAACAATGCACCACATGTCAGAGTGTCACTCACTTGTCTACCTGTCAAGCTGTCACCTGTCAAGCTGACAGGTTGTCAAGCCTTGTCACGCCTCACTGACTGACTTGACAGGTGACAACAATGCACCACATGTCAGAGTGTCACTCACTTGTCTACCTGTCAAGCTGTCACCTGTCAAGCTGACAGGTTGTCAAGCCTTGTCGCCTCACTGACTGACTTGACAGGTGACAACAATGCACCACATGTCAGAGTGTCACTCACTTGTCTACCTGTCAAGCTGTCACCTGTCAAGCTGACAGGTTGTCAAGCCTTGTCACGCCTCACTGACTGACTTGACAGGTGACAACAATGCACCACATGTCAGAGTGTCACTCACTTGTCTACCTGTCAAGCTGTCACCTGTCAAGCTGACAGGTTGTCAAGCCTTGTCACGCCTCACTGACTGACTTGACAGGTGACAACAATGCACCACATGTCAGAGTGTCACTCACTTGTCTACCTGTCAAGCTGTCACCTGTCAAGCTGACAGGTTGTCAAGCCTTGTCACGCCTCACTGACTGACTTGACAGGTGACAACAATGCACCACATGTCAGAGTGTCACTCACTTGTCTACCTGTCAAGCTGTCACCTGTCAAGCTGACAGGTTGTCAAGCCTTGTCACGCCTCACTGACTGACTTGACAGGTGACAACAATGCACCACATGTCAGAGTGTCACTCACTTGTCTACCTGTCAAGCTGTCACCTGTCAAGCTGACAGGTTGTCAAGCCTTGTCACGCCTCACTGACTGACTTGACAGGTGACAACAATGCACCACATGTCAGAGTGTCACTCACTTGTCTACCTCTCAAGCTGTCACCTGTCAAGCTGACAGGTTGTCAAGCCTTGTCACGCCTCACTGACTGACTTGACAGGTGACAACAATGCACCACATGTCAGAGTGTCACTCACTTGTCTACCTCTCAAGCTGTCACCTGTCAAGCTGACAGGTTGTCAAGCCTTGTCACGCCTCACTGACTGACTTGACAGGTGACAACAATGCACCACATGTCAGAGTGTCACTCACTTGTCTACCTCTCAAGCTGTCACCTGTCAAGCTGACAGGTTGTCAAGCCTTGTCACGCCTCACTGACTGACTTGACAGGTGACAACAATGCACCACATGTCAGAGTGTCACTCACTTGTCTACCTCTCAAGCTGTCACTGTCAAGCTGACAGGTGTCAAGCCTTGTCACGCCTCACTGACTGACTTGACAGGTGACAACAATGCACCACATGTCAGAGTGTCACTCACTTGTCTACCTTCAAGCTGTCACCTGTCAAGCTGACAGGTTGTCAAGCCTTGTCACGCCTCACTGACTGACTTGACAGGTGACAACAATGCACCACATGTCAGAGTGTCACTCACTTGTCTACCTCTCAAGCTGTCACCTGTCAAGCTGACAGGTTGTCAAGCCTTGTCACGCTCATGACTGACTTGACAGGTGACAATATGCACCACATGTCAGAGTGTCACTCACTTGTCTACTCTCAAGCTGTCACCTGTCAAGCTGACAGGTTGTCAAGCCTTGTCACGCCTCACTGACTGACTGACAGGTGACAAATGCACCACATGTCAGAGTGTCACTCACTTGTCTACCTTCAAGCTGTCACCTGTCAAGCTGACAGGTTGTCAAGCCTTGTCACGCCTCACTGACTGACTTGACAGGTGACAACTATGCACCACATGTCAGAGTGTCACTCACTTGTCTACCTCTCAAGCTGTCACCTGTCAAGCTGACAGGTTGTCAAGCCTTGTCACGCCTCACTGACTGACTTGACAGGTGACAACTATGCACCACATGTCAGAGTGTCACTCACTTGTCTACCTCTCAAGCTGTCACCTGTCAAGCTGACAGGTTGTCAAGCCTTGTCACGCCTCACTGACTGACTTGACAGGTGACAACTATGCACCACATGTCAGAGTGTCACTCACTTGTCTACCTCTCAAGCTGTCACCTGTCAAGCTGACAGGTTGTCAAGCCTTGTCACGCCTCACTGACTGACTTGACAGGTGACAACAATGCACCACATGTCAGAGTGTCACTCACTTGTCTACCTGTCAAGCTGTCACCTGTCAAGCTGACAGGTTGTCAAGCCTTGTCACGCCTCACTGACTGACTTGACAGGTGACAACAATGCACCACATGTCAGAGTGTCACTCACTTGTCTACCTTCAAGCTGTCACCTGTCAAGCTGACAGGTTGTCAAGCCTTGTCACGCCTCACTGACTGACTTGACAGGTGACAACATGCACCACATGTCAGAGTGTCACTCACTTGTCTACCTCTCAAGCTGTCACCTGTCAAGCTGACAGGTTGTCAAGCCTTGTCACGCCTCACTGACTGACTTGACAGGTGACAACTATGCACCACATGTCAGAGTGTCACTCACTTGTCTACTCTCAAGCTGTCACCTGTCAAGCTGACAGGTTGTCAAGCCTTGTCACGCCTCACTGACTGACTTGACAGGTGACAACTATGCACCACATGTCAGAGTGTCACTCACTTGTCTACCTCTCAAGCTGTCACCTGTCAAGCTGACAGGTTGTCAAGCCTTGTCACGCCTCACTGACTGACTTGACGGTGACAACAATGCACCACATGTCAGAGTGTCACTCACTTGTCTACCTCTCAAGCTGTCACCTGTCAAGCTGACAGGTTGTCAAGCCTTGTCACGCCTCACTGACTGACTGACAGGTGACAACAATGCACCACATGTCAGAGTGTCACTCACTTGTCTACCTCTCAAGCTGTCACCTGTCAAGCTGACAGGTTGTCAAGCCTTGTCACGCTCACTGACTGACTTGACAGGTGACAACAATGCACCACATGTCAGAGTGTCACTCACTTGTCTACCTCTCAAGCTGTCACCTGTCAAGCTGACAGGTTGTCAAGCCTTGTCACGCCTCACTGACTGACTTGACAGGTGACAACTATGCACCACATGTCAGAGTGTCACTCACTTGTCTACCTCTCAAGCTGTCACCTGTCAAGCTGACAGGTTGTCAAGCCTTGTCACGCCTCACTGACTGACTTGACAGGTGACAACAATGCACCACATGTCAGAGTGTCACTCACTTGTCTACCTGTCAAGCTGTCACCTGTCAAGCTGACAGGTTGTCAAGCCTTGTCACGCCTCACTGACTGACTTGACAGGTGACAACAATGCACCACATGTCAGAGTGTCACTCACTTGTCTACCTCTCAAGCTGTCACCTGTCAAGCTGACAGGTTGTCAAGCCTTGTCACGCCTCACTGACTGACTTGACAGGTGACAACAATGCACCACATGTCAGAGTGTCACTCACTTGTCTACCTCTCAAGCTGTCACCTGTCAAGCTGACAGGTTGTCAAGCCTTGTCACGCCTCACTGACTGACTTGACAGGTGACAACTATGCACCACATGTCAGAGTGTCACTCACTTGTCTACCTCTCAAGCTGTCACCTGTCAAGCTGACAGGTTGTCAAGCCTTGTCACGCCTCACTGACTGACTTGACAGGTGACAACAATGCACCACATGTCAGAGTGTCACTCACTTGTCTACCTCTCAAGCTGTCACCTGTCAAGCTGACAGGTTGTCAAGCCTTGTCACGCCTCACTGACTGACTTGACAGGTGACAACAATGCACCACATGTCAGAGTGTCACTCACTTGTCTACCTCTCAAGCTGTCACCTGTCAAGCTGACAGGTTGTCAAGCCTTGTCACGCCTCACTGACTGACTTGACAGGTGACAACTATGCACCACATGTCAGAGTGTCACTCACTTGTCTACCTCTCAAGCTGTCACCTGTCAAGCTGACAGGTTGTCAAGCCTTGTCACGCCTCACTGACTGACTTGACAGGTGACAACTATGCACCACATGTCAGAGTGTCACTCACTTGTCTACCTCTCAAGCTGTCACCTGTCAAGCTGACAGGTTGTCAAGCCTTGTCACGCCTCACTGACTGACTTGACAGGTGACAACAATGCACCACATGTCAGAGTGTCACTCACTTGTTTACCTCTCAAGCTGTCACCTGTCAAGCTGACAGGTTGTCAAGCCTTGTCACGCCTCACTGACTGACTTGACAGGTGACAACTATGCACCACATGTCAGAGTGTCACTCACTTGTCTACCTCTCAAGCTGTCACCTGTCAAGCTGACAGGTTGTCAAGCCTTGTCACGCCTCACTGACTGACTTGACAGGTGACAACAATGCACCACATGTCAGAGTGTCACTCACTTGTCTACCTCTCAAGCTGTCACCTGTCAAGCTGACAGGTTGTCAAGCCTTGTCACGCCTCACTGACTGACTTGACAGGTGACAACTATGCACCACATGTCAGAGTGTCACTCACTTGTCTACCTCTCAAGCTGTCACCTGTCAAGCTGACAGGTTGTCAAGCCTTGTCACGCCTCACTGACTGACTTGACAGGTGACAACTATGCACCACATGTCAGAGTGTCACTCACTTGTCTACCTCTCAAGCTGTCACCTGTCAAGCTGACAGGTTGTCAAGCCTTGTCACGCCTCACTGACTGACTTGACAGGTGACAACAATGCACCACATGTCAGAGTGTCACTCACTTGTCTACCTTTCAAGCTGACAGGTTGTCAAGCCTTGTCACGCCTCACTGACTGACTTGACAGGTGACAACTATGCACCACATGTCAGAGTGTCACTCACTTGTCTACCTCTCAAGCTGTCACCTGTCAAGCTGACAGGTTGTCAAGCCTTGTCACGCCTCACTGACTGACTTGACAGGTGACAACAATGCACCACATGTCAGAGTGTCACTCACTTGTCTACCTCTCAAGCTGTCACCTGTCAAGCTGACAGGTTGTCAAGCCTTGTCACGCCTCACTGACTGACTTGACAGGTGACAACTATGCACCACATGTCAGAGTGTCACTCACTTGTCTACCTCTCAAGCTGTCACCTGTCAAGCTGACAGGTTGTCAAGCCTTGTCACGCCTCACTGACTGACTTGACAGGTGACAACAATGCACCACATGTCAGAGTGTCACTCACTTGTCTACCTCTCAAGCTGTCACCTGTCAAGCTGACAGGTTGTCAAGCCTTGTCACGCCTCACTGACTGACTTGACAGGTGACAACAATGCACCACATGTCAGAGTGTCACTCACTTGTCTACCTCTCAAGCTGTCACCTGTCAAGCTGACAGGTTGTCAAGCCTTGTCACGCCTCACTGACTGACTTGACAGGTGACAACAATGCACCACATGTCAGAGTGTCACTCACTTGTCTACCTCTCAAGCTGTCACCTGTCAAGCTGACAGGTTGTCAAGCCTTGTCACGCCTCACTGACTGACTTGACAGGTGACAACATGCACCACATGTCAGAGTGTCACTCACTTGTCTACCTCTCAAGCTGTCACCTGTCAAGCTGACAGGTTGTCAAGCCTTGTCACGCCTCACTGACTGACTTGACAGGTGACAACTATGCACCACATGTCAGAGTGTCACTCACTTGTCTACCTCTCAAGCTGTCACCTGTCAAGCTGACAGGTTGTCAAGCCTTGTCACGCCTCACTGACTGACTTGACAGGTGACAACTATGCACCACATGTCAGAGTGTCACTCACTTGTCTACCTGTCAAGCTGACAGGTTGTCAAGCCTTGTCACGCCTCACTGACTGACTTGACAGGTGACAACAATGCACCACATGTCAGAGTGTCACTCACTTGTCTACCTCTCAAGCTGTCACCTGTCAAGCTGACAGGTTGTCAAGCCTTGTCACGCCTCACTGACTGACTTGACAGGTGACAACAATGCACCACATGTCAGAGTGTCACTCACTTGTCTACCTCTCAAGCTGTCACCTGTCAAGCTGACAGGTTGTCAAGCCTTGTCACGCCTCACTGACTGACTTGACAGGTGACAACTATGCACCACATGTCAGAGTGTCACTCACTTGTCTACCTCTCAAGCTGTCACCTGTCAAGCTGACAGGTTGTCAAGCCTTGTCACGCCTCACTGACTGACTTGACAGGTGACAACAATGCACCACATGTCAGAGTGTCACTCACTTGTCTACCTCTCAAGCTGTCACCTGTCAAGCTGACAGGTTGTCAAGCCTTGTCACGCCTCACTGACTGACTTGACAGGTGACAACAATGCACCACATGTCAGAGTGTCACTCACTTGTCTACCTCTCAAGCTGTCACCTGTCAAGCTGACAGGTTGTCAAGCCTTGTCACGCCTCACTGACTGACTTGACAGGTGACAACTATGCACCACATGTCAGAGTGTCACTCACTTGTCTACCTCTCAAGCTGTCACCTGTCAAGCTGACAGGTTGTCAAGCCTTGTCACGCCTCACTGACTGACTTGACAGGTGACAACTATGCACCACATGTCAGAGTGTCACTCACTTGTCTACCTCTCAAGCTGTCACCTGTCAAGCTGACAGGTTGTCAAGCCTTGTCACGCCTCACTGACTGACTTGACAGGTGACAACTATGCACCACATGTCAGAGTGTCACTCACTTGTCTACCTCTCAAGCTGTCACCTGTCAAGCTGACAGGTTGTCAAGCCTTGTCACGCCTCACTGACTGACTTGACAGGTGACAACTATGCACCACATGTCAGAGTGTCACTCACTTGTCTACCTCTCAAGCTGTCACCTGTCAAGCTGACAGGTTGTCAAGCCTTGTCACGCCTCACTGACTGACTTGACAGGTGACACAATGCACCACATGTCAGAGTGTCACTCACTTGTCTACCTCTCAAGCTGTCACCTGTCAAGCTGACAGGTTGTCAAGCCTTGTCACGCCTCACTGACTGACTTGACAGGTGACAACTATGCACCACATGTCAGAGTGTCACTCACTTGTCTACCTCTCAAGCTGTCACCTGTCAAGCTGACAGGTTGTCAAGCCTTGTCACGCCTCACTGACTGACTTGACAGGTGACAACAATGCACCACATGTCAGAGTGTCACTCACTTGTCTACCTCTCAAGCTGTCACCTGTCAAGCTGACAGGTTGTCAAGCCTTGTCACGCCTCACTGACTGACTTGACAGGTGACAACTATGCACCACATGTCAGAGTGTCACTCACTTGTCTACCTCTCAAGCTGTCACCTGTCAAGCTGACAGGTTGTCAAGCCTTGTCACGCCTCACTGACTGACTTGACAGGTGACAACATGCACCACATGTCAGAGTGTCACTCACTTGTCTACCTCTCAAGCTGTCACCTGTCAAGCTGACAGGTTGTCAAGCCTTGTCACGCCTCACTGACTGACTTGACAGGTGACAACTATGCACCACATGTCAGAGTGTCACTCACTTGTCTACCTCTCAAGCTGTCACCTGTCAAGCTGACAGGTTGTCAAGCCTTGTCACGCCTCACTGACTGACTTGACAGGTGACAACTATGCACCACATGTCAGAGTGTCACTCACTTGTCTACCTCTCAAGCTGTCACCTGTCAAGCTGACAGGTTGTCAAGCCTTGTCACGCCTCACTGACTGACTTGACAGGTGACAACTATGCACCACATGTCAGAGTGTCACTCACTTGTCTACCTCTCAAGCTGTCACCTGTCAAGCTGACAGGTTGTCAAGCCTTGTCACGCCTCACTGACTGACTTGACAGGTGACAACAATGCACCACATGTCAGAGTGTCACTCACTTGTCTACCTCTCAAGCTGTCACCTGTCAAGCTGACAGGTTGTCAAGCCTTGTCACGCCTCACTGACTGACTTGACAGGTGACAACTATGCACCACATGTCAGAGTGTCACTCACTTGTCTACCTCTCAAGCTGTCACCTGTCAAGCTGACAGGTTGTCAAGCCTTGTCACGCCTCACTGACTGACTTGACAGGTGACAACAATGCACCACATGTCAGAGTGTCACTCACTTGTCTACCTCTCAAGCTGTCACCTGTCAAGCTGACAGGTTGTCAAGCCTTGTCACGCCTCACTGACTGACTTGACAGGTGACAACTATGCACCACATGTCAGAGTGTCACTCACTTGTCTACCTCTCAAGCTGTCACCTGTCAAGCTGACAGGTTGTCAAGCCTTGTCACGCCTCACTGACTGACTTGACAGGTGACAACTATGCACCACATGTCAGAGTGTCACTCACTTGTCTACCTCTCAAGCTGTCACCTGTCAAGCTGACAGGTTGTCAAGCCTTGTCACGCCTCACTGACTGACTTGACAGGTGACAACTATGCACCACATGTCAGAGTGTCACTCACTTGTCTACCTCTCAAGCTGTCACCTGTCAAGCTGACAGGTTGTCAAGCCTTGTCACGCCTCACTGACTGACTTGACAGGTGACAACTATGCACCACATGTCAGAGTGTCACTCACTTGTCTACCTCTCAAGCTGTCACCTGTCAAGCTGACAGGTTGTCAAGCCTTGTCACGCCTCACTGACTGACTTGACAGGTGACAACTATGCACCACATGTCAGAGTGTCACTCACTTGTCTACCTCTCAAGCTGTCACCTGTCAAGCTGACAGGTTGTCAAGCCTTGTCACGCCTCACTGACTGACTTGACAGGTGACAACTATGCACCACATGTCAGAGTGTCACTCACTTGTCTACCTCTCAAGCTGTCACCTGTCAAGCTGACAGGTTGTCAAGCCTTGTCACGCCTCACTGACTGACTTGACAGGTGACAACTATGCACCACATGTCAGAGTGTCACTCACTTGTCTACCTCTCAAGCTGTCACCTGTCAAGCTGACAGGTTGTCAAGCCTTGTCACGCCTCACTGACTGACTTGACAGGTGACAACTATGCACCACATGTCAGAGTGTCACTCACTTGTCTACCTCTCAAGCTGTCACCTGTCAAGCTGACAGGTTGTCAAGCCTTGTCACGCCTCACTGACTGACTTGACAGGTGACAACTATGCACCACATGTCAGAGTGTCACTCACTTGTCTACCTCTCAAGCTGTCACCTGTCAAGCTGACAGGTTGTCAAGCCTTGTCACGCCTCACTGACTGACTTGACAGGTGACAACTATGCACCACATGTCAGAGTGTCACTCACTTGTCTACCTCTCAAGCTGTCACCTGTCAAGCTGACAGGTTGTCAAGCCTTGTCACGCCTCACTGACTGACTTGACAGGTGACAACTATGCACCACATGTCAGAGTGTCACTCACTTGTCTACCTCTCAAGCTGTCACCTGTCAAGCTGACAGGTTGTCAAGCCTTGTCACGCCTCACTGACTGACTTGACAGGTGACAACTATGCACCACATGTCAGAGTGTCACTCACTTGTCTACCTCTCAAGCTGTCACCTGTCAAGCTGACAGGTTGTCAAGCCTTGTCACGCCTCACTGACTGACTTGACAGGTGACAACTATGCACCACATGTCAGAGTGTCACTCACTTGTCTACCTCTCAAGCTGTCACCTGTCAAGCTGACAGGTTGTCAAGCCTTGTCACGCCTCACTGACTGACTTGACAGGTGACAACTATGCACCACATGTCAGAGTGTCACTCACTTGTCTACCTCTCAAGCTGTCACCTGTCAAGCTGACAGGTTGTCAAGCCTTGTCACGCCTCACTGACTGACTTGACAGGTGACAACTATGCACCACATGTCAGAGTGTCACTCACTTGTCTACCTCTCAAGCTGTCACCTGTCAAGCTGACAGGTTGTCAAGCCTTGTCACGCCTCACTGACTGACTTGACAGGTGACAACTATGCACCACATGTCAGAGTGTCACTCACTTGTCTACCTCTCAAGCTGTCACCTGTCAAGCTGACAGGTTGTCAAGCCTTGTCACGCCTCACTGACTGACTTGACAGGTGACAACTATGCACCACATGTCAGAGTGTCACTCACTTGTCTACCTCTCAAGCTGTCACCTGTCAAGCTGACAGGTTGTCAAGCCTTGTCACGCCTCACTGACTGACTTGACAGGTGACAACTATGCACCACATGTCAGAGTGTCACTCACTTGTCTACCTCTCAAGCTGTCACCTGTCAAGCTGACAGGTTGTCAAGCCTTGTCACGCCTCACTGACTGACTTGACAGGTGACAACTATGCACCACATGTCAGAGTGTCACTCACTTGTCTACCTCTCAAGCTGTCACCTGTCAAGCTGACAGGTTGTCAAGCCTTGTCACGCCTCACTGACTGACTTGACAGGTGACAACTATGCACCACATGTCAGAGTGTCACTCACTTGTCTACCTCTCAAGCTGTCACCTGTCAAGCTGACAGGTTGTCAAGCCTTGTCACGCCTCACTGACTGACTTGACAGGTGACAACTATGCACCACATGTCAGAGTGTCACTCACTTGTCTACCTCTCAAGCTGTCACCTGTCAAGCTGACAGGTTGTCAAGCCTTGTCACGCCTCACTGACTGACTTGACAGGTGACAACTATGCACCACATGTCAGAGTGTCACTCACTTGTCTACCTCTCAAGCTGTCACCTGTCAAGCTGACAGGTTGTCAAGCCTTGTCACGCCTCACTGACTGACTTGACAGGTGACAACTATGCACCACATGTCAGAGTGTCACTCACTTGTCTACCTCTCAAGCTGTCACCTGTCAAGCTGACAGGTTGTCAAGCCTTGTCACGCCTCACTGACTGACTTGACAGGTGACAACTATGCACCACATGTCAGAGTGTCACTCACTTGTCTACCTCTCAAGCTGTCACCTGTCAAGCTGACAGGTTGTCAAGCCTTGTCACGCCTCACTGACTGACTTGACAGGTGACAACTATGCACCACATGTCAGAGTGTCACTCACTTGTCTACCTCTCAAGCTGTCACCTGTCAAGCTGACAGGTTGTCAAGCCTTGTCACGCCTCACTGACTGACTTGACAGGTGACAACTATGCACCACATGTCAGAGTGTCACTCACTTGTCTACCTCTCAAGCTGTCACCTGTCAAGCTGACAGGTTGTCAAGCCTTGTCACGCCTCACTGACTGACTTGACAGGTGACAACTATGCACCACATGTCAGAGTGTCACTCACTTGTCTACCTCTCAAGCTGTCACCTGTCAAGCTGACAGGTTGTCAAGCCTTGTCACGCCTCACTGACTGACTTGACAGGTGACAACTATGCACCACATGTCAGAGTGTCACTCACTTGTCTACCTCTCAAGCTGTCACCTGTCAAGCTGACAGGTTGTCAAGCCTTGTCACGCCTCACTGACTGACTTGACAGGTGACAACTATGCACCACATGTCAGAGTGTCACTCACTTGTCTACCTCTCAAGCTGTCACCTGTCAAGCTGACAGGTTGTCAAGCCTTGTCACGCCTCACTGACTGACTTGACAGGTGACAACTATGCACCACATGTCAGAGTGTCACTCACTTGTCTACCTCTCAAGCTGTCACCTGTCAAGCTGACAGGTTGTCAAGCCTTGTCACGCCTCACTGACTGACTTGACAGGTGACAACTATGCACCACATGTCAGAGTGTCACTCACTTGTCTACCTCTCAAGCTGTCACCTGTCAAGCTGACAGGTTGTCAAGCCTTGTCACGCCTCACTGACTGACTTGACAGGTGACAACTATGCACCACATGTCAGAGTGTCACTCACTTGTCTACCTCTCAAGCTGTCACCTGTCAAGCTGACAGGTTGTCAAGCCTTGTCACGCCTCACTGACTGACTTGACAGGTGACAACTATGCACCACATGTCAGAGTGTCACTCACTTGTCTACCTCTCAAGCTGTCACCTGTCAAGCTGACAGGTTGTCAAGCCTTGTCACGCCTCACTGACTGACTTGACAGGTGACAACTATGCACCACATGTCAGAGTGTCACTCACTTGTCTACCTCTCAAGCTGTCACCTGTCAAGCTGACAGGTTGTCAAGCCTTGTCACGCCTCACTGACTGACTTGACAGGTGACAACTATGCACCACATGTCAGAGTGTCACTCACTTGTCTACCTCTCAAGCTGTCACCTGTCAAGCTGACAGGTTGTCAAGCCTTGTCACGCCTCACTGACTGACTTGACAGGTGACAACTATGCACCACATGTCAGAGTGTCACTCACTTGTCTACCTCTCAAGCTGTCACCTGTCAAGCTGACAGGTTGTCAAGCCTTGTCACGCCTCACTGACTGACTTGACAGGTGACAACTATGCACCACATGTCAGAGTGTCACTCACTTGTCTACCTCTCAAGCTGTCACCTGTCAAGCTGACAGGTTGTCAAGCCTTGTCACGCCTCACTGACTGACTTGACAGGTGACAACTATGCACCACATGTCAGAGTGTCACTCACTTGTCTACCTCTCAAGCTGTCACCTGTCAAGCTGACAGGTTGTCAAGCCTTGTCACGCCTCACTGACTGACTTGACAGGTGACAACTATGCACCACATGTCAGAGTGTCACTCACTTGTCTACCTCTCAAGCTGTCACCTGTCAAGCTGACAGGTTGTCAAGCCTTGTCACGCCTCACTGACTGACTTGACAGGTGACAACTATGCACCACATGTCAGAGTGTCACTCACTTGTCTACCTCTCAAGCTGTCACCTGTCAAGCTGACAGGTTGTCAAGCCTTGTCACGCCTCACTGACTGACTTGACAGGTGACAACTATGCACCACATGTCAGAGTGTCACTCACTTGTCTACCTCTCAAGCTGTCACCTGTCAAGCTGACAGGTTGTCAAGCCTTGTCACGCCTCACTGACTGACTTGACAGGTGACAACTATGCACCACATGTCAGAGTGTCACTCACTTGTCTACCTCTCAAGCTGTCACCTGTCAAGCTGACAGGTTGTCAAGCCTTGTCACGCCTCACTGACTGACTTGACAGGTGACAACTATGCACCACATGTCAGAGTGTCACTCACTTGTCTACCTCTCAAGCTGTCACCTGTCAAGCTGACAGGTTGTCAAGCCTTGTCACGCCTCACTGACTGACTTGACAGGTGACAACTATGCACCACATGTCAGAGTGTCACTCACTTGTCTACCTCTCAAGCTGTCACCTGTCAAGCTGACAGGTTGTCAAGCCTTGTCACGCCTCACTGACTGACTTGACAGGTGACAACTATGCACCACATGTCAGAGTGTCACTCACTTGTCTACCTCTCAAGCTGTCACCTGTCAAGCTGACAGGTTGTCAAGCCTTGTCACGCCTCACTGACTGACTTGACAGGTGACAACTATGCACCACATGTCAGAGTGTCACTCACTTGTCTACCTCTCAAGCTGTCACCTGTCAAGCTGACAGGTTGTCAAGCCTTGTCACGCCTCACTGACTGACTTGACAGGTGACAACTATGCACCACATGTCAGAGTGTCACTCACTTGTCTACCTCTCAAGCTGTCACCTGTCAAGCTGACAGGTTGTCAAGCCTTGTCACGCCTCACTGACTGACTTGACAGGTGACAACTATGCACCACATGTCAGAGTGTCACTCACTTGTCTACCTCTCAAGCTGTCACCTGTCAAGCTGACAGGTTGTCAAGCCTTGTCACGCCTCACTGACTGACTTGACAGGTGACAACTATGCACCACATGTCAGAGTGTCACTCACTTGTCTACCTCTCAAGCTGTCACCTGTCAAGCTGACAGGTTGTCAAGCCTTGTCACGCCTCACTGACTGACTTGACAGGTGACAACTATGCACCACATGTCAGAGTGTCACTCACTTGTCTACCTCTCAAGCTGTCACCTGTCAAGCTGACAGGTTGTCAAGCCTTGTCACGCCTCACTGACTGACTTGACAGGTGACAACTATGCACCACATGTCAGAGTGTCACTCACTTGTCTACCTCTCAAGCTGTCACCTGTCAAGCTGACAGGTTGTCAAGCCTTGTCACGCCTCACTGACTGACTTGACAGGTGACAACTATGCACCACATGTCAGAGTGTCACTCACTTGTCTACCTCTCAAGCTGTCACCTGTCAAGCTGACAGGTTGTCAAGCCTTGTCACGCCTCACTGACTGACTTGACAGGTGACAACTATGCACCACATGTCAGAGTGTCACTCACTTGTCTACCTCTCAAGCTGTCACCTGTCAAGCTGACAGGTTGTCAAGCCTTGTCACGCCTCACTGACTGACTTGACAGGTGACAACTATGCACCACATGTCAGAGTGTCACTCACTTGTCTACCTCTCAAGCTGTCACCTGTCAAGCTGACAGGTTGTCAAGCCTTGTCACGCCTCACTGACTGACTTGACAGGTGACAACTATGCACCACATGTCAGAGTGTCACTCACTTGTCTACCTCTCAAGCTGTCACCTGTCAAGCTGACAGGTTGTCAAGCCTTGTCACGCCTCACTGACTGACTTGACAGGTGACAACTATGCACCACATGTCAGAGTGTCACTCACTTGTCTACCTCTCAAGCTGTCACCTGTCAAGCTGACAGGTTGTCAAGCCTTGTCACGCCTCACTGACTGACTTGACAGGTGACAACTATGCACCACATGTCAGAGTGTCACTCACTTGTCTACCTCTCAAGCTGTCACCTGTCAAGCTGACAGGTTGTCAAGCCTTGTCACGCCTCACTGACTGACTTGACAGGTGACAACTATGCACCACATGTCAGAGTGTCACTCACTTGTCTACCTCTCAAGCTGTCACCTGTCAAGCTGACAGGTTGTCAAGCCTTGTCACGCCTCACTGACTGACTTGACAGGTGACAACTATGCACCACATGTCAGAGTGTCACTCACTTGTCTACCTCTCAAGCTGTCACCTGTCAAGCTGACAGGTTGTCAAGCCTTGTCACGCCTCACTGACTGACTTGACAGGTGACAACTATGCACCACATGTCAGAGTGTCACTCACTTGTCTACCTCTCAAGCTGTCACCTGTCAAGCTGACAGGTTGTCAAGCCTTGTCACGCCTCACTGACTGACTTGACAGGTGACAACTATGCACCACATGTCAGAGTGTCACTCACTTGTCTACCTCTCAAGCTGTCACCTGTCAAGCTGACAGGTTGTCAAGCCTTGTCACGCCTCACTGACTGACTTGACAGGTGACAACTATGCACCACATGTCAGAGTGTCACTCACTTGTCTACCTCTCAAGCTGTCACCTGTCAAGCTGACAGGTTGTCAAGCCTTGTCACGCCTCACTGACTGACTTGACAGGTGACAACTATGCACCACATGTCAGAGTGTCACTCACTTGTCTACCTCTCAAGCTGTCACCTGTCAAGCTGACAGGTTGTCAAGCCTTGTCACGCCTCACTGACTGACTTGACAGGTGACAACTATGCACCACATGTCAGAGTGTCACTCACTTGTCTACCTCTCAAGCTGTCACCTGTCAAGCTGACAGGTTGTCAAGCCTTGTCACGCCTCACTGACTGACTTGACAGGTGACAACTATGCACCACATGTCAGAGTGTCACTCACTTGTCTACCTCTCAAGCTGTCACCTGTCAAGCTGACAGGTTGTCAAGCCTTGTCACGCCTCACTGACTGACTTGACAGGTGACAACTATGCACCACATGTCAGAGTGTCACTCACTTGTCTACCTCTCAAGCTGTCACCTGTCAAGCTGACAGGTTGTCAAGCCTTGTCACGCCTCACTGACTGACTTGACAGGTGACAACTATGCACCACATGTCAGAGTGTCACTCACTTGTCTACCTCTCAAGCTGTCACCTGTCAAGCTGACAGGTTGTCAAGCCTTGTCACGCCTCACTGACTGACTTGACAGGTGACAACTATGCACCACATGTCAGAGTGTCACTCACTTGTCTACCTCTCAAGCTGTCACCTGTCAAGCTGACAGGTTGTCAAGCCTTGTCACGCCTCACTGACTGACTTGACAGGTGACAACTATGCACCACATGTCAGAGTGTCACTCACTTGTCTACCTCTCAAGCTGTCACCTGTCAAGCTGACAGGTTGTCAAGCCTTGTCACGCCTCACTGACTGACTTGACAGGTGACAACTATGCACCACATGTCAGAGTGTCACTCACTTGTCTACCTCTCAAGCTGTCACCTGTCAAGCTGACAGGTTGTCAAGCCTTGTCACGCCTCACTGACTGACTTGACAGGTGACAACTATGCACCACATGTCAGAGTGTCACTCACTTGTCTACCTCTCAAGCTGTCACCTGTCAAGCTGACAGGTTGTCAAGCCTTGTCACGCCTCACTGACTGACTTGACAGGTGACAACTATGCACCACATGTCAGAGTGTCACTCACTTGTCTACCTCTCAAGCTGTCACCTGTCAAGCTGACAGGTTGTCAAGCCTTGTCACGCCTCACTGACTGACTTGACAGGTGACAACTATGCACCACATGTCAGAGTGTCACTCACTTGTCTACCTCTCAAGCTGTCACCTGTCAAGCTGACAGGTTGTCAAGCCTTGTCACGCCTCACTGACTGACTTGACAGGTGACAACTATGCACCACATGTCAGAGTGTCACTCACTTGTCTACCTCTCAAGCTGTCACCTGTCAAGCTGACAGGTTGTCAAGCCTTGTCACGCCTCACTGACTGACTTGACAGGTGACAACTATGCACCACATGTCAGAGTGTCACTCACTTGTCTACCTCTCAAGCTGTCACCTGTCAAGCTGACAGGTTGTCAAGCCTTGTCACGCCTCACTGACTGACTTGACAGGTGACAACTATGCACCACATGTCAGAGTGTCACTCACTTGTCTACCTCTCAAGCTGTCACCTGTCAAGCTGACAGGTTGTCAAGCCTTGTCACGCCTCACTGACTGACTTGACAGGTGACAACTATGCACCACATGTCAGAGTGTCACTCACTTGTCTACCTCTCAAGCTGTCACCTGTCAAGCTGACAGGTTGTCAAGCCTTGTCACGCCTCACTGACTGACTTGACAGGTGACAACTATGCACCACATGTCAGAGTGTCACTCACTTGTCTACCTCTCAAGCTGTCACCTGTCAAGCTGACAGGTTGTCAAGCCTTGTCACGCCTCACTGACTGACTTGACAGGTGACAACTATGCACCACATGTCAGAGTGTCACTCACTTGTCTACCTCTCAAGCTGTCACCTGTCAAGCTGACAGGTTGTCAAGCCTTGTCACGCCTCACTGACTGACTTGACAGGTGACAACTATGCACCACATGTCAGAGTGTCACTCACTTGTCTACCTCTCAAGCTGTCACCTGTCAAGCTGACAGGTTGTCAAGCCTTGTCACGCCTCACTGACTGACTTGACAGGTGACAACTATGCACCACATGTCAGAGTGTCACTCACTTGTCTACCTCTCAAGCTGTCACCTGTCAAGCTGACAGGTTGTCAAGCCTTGTCACGCCTCACTGACTGACTTGACAGGTGACAACTATGCACCACATGTCAGAGTGTCACTCACTTGTCTACCTCTCAAGCTGTCACCTGTCAAGCTGACAGGTTGTCAAGCCTTGTCACGCCTCACTGACTGACTTGACAGGTGACAACTATGCACCACATGTCAGAGTGTCACTCACTTGTCTACCTCTCAAGCTGTCACCTGTCAAGCTGACAGGTTGTCAAGCCTTGTCACGCCTCACTGACTGACTTGACAGGTGACAACTATGCACCACATGTCAGAGTGTCACTCACTTGTCTACCTCTCAAGCTGTCACCTGTCAAGCTGACAGGTTGTCAAGCCTTGTCACGCCTCACTGACTGACTTGACAGGTGACAACTATGCACCACATGTCAGAGTGTCACTCACTTGTCTACCTCTCAAGCTGTCACCTGTCAAGCTGACAGGTTGTCAAGCCTTGTCACGCCTCACTGACTGACTTGACAGGTGACAACTATGCACCACATGTCAGAGTGTCACTCACTTGTCTACCTCTCAAGCTGTCACCTGTCAAGCTGACAGGTTGTCAAGCCTTGTCACGCCTCACTGACTGACTTGACAGGTGACAACTATGCACCACATGTCAGAGTGTCACTCACTTGTCTACCTCTCAAGCTGTCACCTGTCAAGCTGACAGGTTGTCAAGCCTTGTCACGCCTCACTGACTGACTTGACAGGTGACAACTATGCACCACATGTCAGAGTGTCACTCACTTGTCTACCTCTCAAGCTGTCACCTGTCAAGCTGACAGGTTGTCAAGCCTTGTCACGCCTCACTGACTGACTTGACAGGTGACAACTATGCACCACATGTCAGAGTGTCACTCACTTGTCTACCTCTCAAGCTGTCACCTGTCAAGCTGACAGGTTGTCAAGCCTTGTCACGCCTCACTGACTGACTTGACAGGTGACAACTATGCACCACATGTCAGAGTGTCACTCACTTGTCTACCTCTCAAGCTGTCACCTGTCAAGCTGACAGGTTGTCAAGCCTTGTCACGCCTCACTGACTGACTTGACAGGTGACAACTATGCACCACATGTCAGAGTGTCACTCACTTGTCTACCTCTCAAGCTGTCACCTGTCAAGCTGACAGGTTGTCAAGCCTTGTCACGCCTCACTGACTGACTTGACAGGTGACAACTATGCACCACATGTCAGAGTGTCACTCACTTGTCTACCTCTCAAGCTGTCACCTGTCAAGCTGACAGGTTGTCAAGCCTTGTCACGCCTCACTGACTGACTTGACAGGTGACAACTATGCACCACATGTCAGAGTGTCACTCACTTGTCTACCTCTCAAGCTGTCACCTGTCAAGCTGACAGGTTGTCAAGCCTTGTCACGCCTCACTGACTGACTTGACAGGTGACAACTATGCACCACATGTCAGAGTGTCACTCACTTGTCTACCTCTCAAGCTGTCACCTGTCAAGCTGACAGGTTGTCAAGCCTTGTCACGCCTCACTGACTGACTTGACAGGTGACAACTATGCACCACATGTCAGAGTGTCACTCACTTGTCTACCTCTCAAGCTGTCACCTGTCAAGCTGACAGGTTGTCAAGCCTTGTCACGCCTCACTGACTGACTTGACAGGTGACAACTATGCACCACATGTCAGAGTGTCACTCACTTGTCTACCTCTCAAGCTGTCACCTGTCAAGCTGACAGGTTGTCAAGCCTTGTCACGCCTCACTGACTGACTTGACAGGTGACAACTATGCACCACATGTCAGAGTGTCACTCACTTGTCTACCTCTCAAGCTGTCACCTGTCAAGCTGACAGGTTGTCAAGCCTTGTCACGCCTCACTGACTGACTTGACAGGTGACAACTATGCACCACATGTCAGAGTGTCACTCACTTGTCTACCTCTCAAGCTGTCACCTGTCAAGCTGACAGGTTGTCAAGCCTTGTCACGCCTCACTGACTGACTTGACAGGTGACAACTATGCACCACATGTCAGAGTGTCACTCACTTGTCTACCTCTCAAGCTGTCACCTGTCAAGCTGACAGGTTGTCAAGCCTTGTCACGCCTCACTGACTGACTTGACAGGTGACAACTATGCACCACATGTCAGAGTGTCACTCACTTGTCTACCTCTCAAGCTGTCACCTGTCAAGCTGACAGGTTGTCAAGCCTTGTCACGCCTCACTGACTGACTTGACAGGTGACAACTATGCACCACATGTCAGAGTGTCACTCACTTGTCTACCTCTCAAGCTGTCACCTGTCAAGCTGACAGGTTGTCAAGCCTTGTCACGCCTCACTGACTGACTTGACAGGTGACAACTATGCACCACATGTCAGAGTGTCACTCACTTGTCTACCTCTCAAGCTGTCACCTGTCAAGCTGACAGGTTGTCAAGCCTTGTCACGCCTCACTGACTGACTTGACAGGTGACAACTATGCACCACATGTCAGAGTGTCACTCACTTGTCTACCTCTCAAGCTGTCACCTGTCAAGCTGACAGGTTGTCAAGCCTTGTCACGCCTCACTGACTGACTTGACAGGTGACAACTATGCACCACATGTCAGAGTGTCACTCACTTGTCTACCTCTCAAGCTGTCACCTGTCAAGCTGACAGGTTGTCAAGCCTTGTCACGCCTCACTGACTGACTTGACAGGTGACAACTATGCACCACATGTCAGAGTGTCACTCACTTGTCTACCTCTCAAGCTGTCACCTGTCAAGCTGACAGGTTGTCAAGCCTTGTCACGCCTCACTGACTGACTTGACAGGTGACAACTATGCACCACATGTCAGAGTGTCACTCACTTGTCTACCTCTCAAGCTGTCACCTGTCAAGCTGACAGGTTGTCAAGCCTTGTCACGCCTCACTGACTGACTTGACAGGTGACAACTATGCACCACATGTCAGAGTGTCACTCACTTGTCTACCTCTCAAGCTGTCACCTGTCAAGCTGACAGGTTGTCAAGCCTTGTCACGCCTCACTGACTGACTTGACAGGTGACAACTATGCACCACATGTCAGAGTGTCACTCACTTGTCTACCTCTCAAGCTGTCACCTGTCAAGCTGACAGGTTGTCAAGCCTTGTCACGCCTCACTGACTGACTTGACAGGTGACAACTATGCACCACATGTCAGAGTGTCACTCACTTGTCTACCTCTCAAGCTGTCACCTGTCAAGCTGACAGGTTGTCAAGCCTTGTCACGCCTCACTGACTGACTTGACAGGTGACAACTATGCACCACATGTCAGAGTGTCACTCACTTGTCTACCTCTCAAGCTGTCACCTGTCAAGCTGACAGGTTGTCAAGCCTTGTCACGCCTCACTGACTGACTTGACAGGTGACAACTATGCACCACATGTCAGAGTGTCACTCACTTGTCTACCTCTCAAGCTGTCACCTGTCAAGCTGACAGGTTGTCAAGCCTTGTCACGCCTCACTGACTGACTTGACAGGTGACAACTATGCACCACATGTCAGAGTGTCACTCACTTGTCTACCTCTCAAGCTGTCACCTGTCAAGCTGACAGGTTGTCAAGCCTTGTCACGCCTCACTGACTGACTTGACAGGTGACAACTATGCACCACATGTCAGAGTGTCACTCACTTGTCTACCTCTCAAGCTGTCACCTGTCAAGCTGACAGGTTGTCAAGCCTTGTCACGCCTCACTGACTGACTTGACAGGTGACAACTATGCACCACATGTCAGAGTGTCACTCACTTGTCTACCTCTCAAGCTGTCACCTGTCAAGCTGACAGGTTGTCAAGCCTTGTCACGCCTCACTGACTGACTTGACAGGTGACAACTATGCACCACATGTCAGAGTGTCACTCACTTGTCTACCTCTCAAGCTGTCACCTGTCAAGCTGACAGGTTGTCAAGCCTTGTCACGCCTCACTGACTGACTTGACAGGTGACAACTATGCACCACATGTCAGAGTGTCACTCACTTGTCTACCTCTCAAGCTGTCACCTGTCAAGCTGACAGGTTGTCAAGCCTTGTCACGCCTCACTGACTGACTTGACAGGTGACAACTATGCACCACATGTCAGAGTGTCACTCACTTGTCTACCTCTCAAGCTGTCACCTGTCAAGCTGACAGGTTGTCAAGCCTTGTCACGCCTCACTGACTGACTTGACAGGTGACAACTATGCACCACATGTCAGAGTGTCACTCACTTGTCTACCTCTCAAGCTGTCACCTGTCAAGCTGACAGGTTGTCAAGCCTTGTCACGCCTCACTGACTGACTTGACAGGTGACAACTATGCACCACATGTCAGAGTGTCACTCACTTGTCTACCTCTCAAGCTGTCACCTGTCAAGCTGACAGGTTGTCAAGCCTTGTCACGCCTCACTGACTGACTTGACAGGTGACAACTATGCACCACATGTCAGAGTGTCACTCACTTGTCTACCTCTCAAGCTGTCACCTGTCAAGCTGACAGGTTGTCAAGCCTTGTCACGCCTCACTGACTGACTTGACAGGTGACAACTATGCACCACATGTCAGAGTGTCACTCACTTGTCTACCTCTCAAGCTGTCACCTGTCAAGCTGACAGGTTGTCAAGCCTTGTCACGCCTCACTGACTGACTTGACAGGTGACAACTATGCACCACATGTCAGAGTGTCACTCACTTGTCTACCTCTCAAGCTGTCACCTGTCAAGCTGACAGGTTGTCAAGCCTTGTCACGCCTCACTGACTGACTTGACAGGTGACAACTATGCACCACATGTCAGAGTGTCACTCACTTGTCTACCTCTCAAGCTGTCACCTGTCAAGCTGACAGGTTGTCAAGCCTTGTCACGCCTCACTGACTGACTTGACAGGTGACAACTATGCACCACATGTCAGAGTGTCACTCACTTGTCTACCTCTCAAGCTGTCACCTGTCAAGCTGACAGGTTGTCAAGCCTTGTCACGCCTCACTGACTGACTTGACAGGTGACAACTATGCACCACATGTCAGAGTGTCACTCACTTGTCTACCTCTCAAGCTGTCACCTGTCAAGCTGACAGGTTGTCAAGCCTTGTCACGCCTCACTGACTGACTTGACAGGTGACAACTATGCACCACATGTCAGAGTGTCACTCACTTGTCTACCTCTCAAGCTGTCACCTGTCAAGCTGACAGGTTGTCAAGCCTTGTCACGCCTCACTGACTGACTTGACAGGTGACAACTATGCACCACATGTCAGAGTGTCACTCACTTGTCTACCTCTCAAGCTGTCACCTGTCAAGCTGACAGGTTGTCAAGCCTTGTCACGCCTCACTGACTGACTTGACAGGTGACAACTATGCACCACATGTCAGAGTGTCACTCACTTGTCTACCTCTCAAGCTGTCACCTGTCAAGCTGACAGGTTGTCAAGCCTTGTCACGCCTCACTGACTGACTTGACAGGTGACAACTATGCACCACATGTCAGAGTGTCACTCACTTGTCTACCTCTCAAGCTGTCACCTGTCAAGCTGACAGGTTGTCAAGCCTTGTCACGCCTCACTGACTGACTTGACAGGTGACAACTATGCACCACATGTCAGAGTGTCACTCACTTGTCTACCTCTCAAGCTGTCACCTGTCAAGCTGACAGGTTGTCAAGCCTTGTCACGCCTCACTGACTGACTTGACAGGTGACAACTATGCACCACATGTCAGAGTGTCACTCACTTGTCTACCTCTCAAGCTGTCACCTGTCAAGCTGACAGGTTGTCAAGCCTTGTCACGCCTCACTGACTGACTTGACAGGTGACAACTATGCACCACATGTCAGAGTGTCACTCACTTGTCTACCTCTCAAGCTGTCACCTGTCAAGCTGACAGGTTGTCAAGCCTTGTCACGCCTCACTGACTGACTTGACAGGTGACAACTATGCACCACATGTCAGAGTGTCACTCACTTGTCTACCTCTCAAGCTGTCACCTGTCAAGCTGACAGGTTGTCAAGCCTTGTCACGCCTCACTGACTGACTTGACAGGTGACAACTATGCACCACATGTCAGAGTGTCACTCACTTGTCTACCTCTCAAGCTGTCACCTGTCAAGCTGACAGGTTGTCAAGCCTTGTCACGCCTCACTGACTGACTTGACAGGTGACAACTATGCACCACATGTCAGAGTGTCACTCACTTGTCTACCTCTCAAGCTGTCACCTGTCAAGCTGACAGGTTGTCAAGCCTTGTCACGCCTCACTGACTGACTTGACAGGTGACAACTATGCACCACATGTCAGAGTGTCACTCACTTGTCTACCTCTCAAGCTGTCACCTGTCAAGCTGACAGGTTGTCAAGCCTTGTCACGCCTCACTGACTGACTTGACAGGTGACAACTATGCACCACATGTCAGAGTGTCACTCACTTGTCTACCTCTCAAGCTGTCACCTGTCAAGCTGACAGGTTGTCAAGCCTTGTCACGCCTCACTGACTGACTTGACAGGTGACAACTATGCACCACATGTCAGAGTGTCACTCACTTGTCTACCTCTCAAGCTGTCACCTGTCAAGCTGACAGGTTGTCAAGCCTTGTCACGCCTCACTGACTGACTTGACAGGTGACAACTATGCACCACATGTCAGAGTGTCACTCACTTGTCTACCTCTCAAGCTGTCACCTGTCAAGCTGACAGGTTGTCAAGCCTTGTCACGCCTCACTGACTGACTTGACAGGTGACAACTATGCACCACATGTCAGAGTGTCACTCACTTGTCTACCTCTCAAGCTGTCACCTGTCAAGCTGACAGGTTGTCAAGCCTTGTCACGCCTCACTGACTGACTTGACAGGTGACAACTATGCACCACATGTCAGAGTGTCACTCACTTGTCTACCTCTCAAGCTGTCACCTGTCAAGCTGACAGGTTGTCAAGCCTTGTCACGCCTCACTGACTGACTTGACAGGTGACAACTATGCACCACATGTCAGAGTGTCACTCACTTGTCTACCTCTCAAGCTGTCACCTGTCAAGCTGACAGGTTGTCAAGCCTTGTCACGCCTCACTGACTGACTTGACAGGTGACAACTATGCACCACATGTCAGAGTGTCACTCACTTGTCTACCTCTCAAGCTGTCACCTGTCAAGCTGACAGGTTGTCAAGCCTTGTCACGCCTCACTGACTGACTTGACAGGTGACAACTATGCACCACATGTCAGAGTGTCACTCACTTGTCTACCTCTCAAGCTGTCACCTGTCAAGCTGACAGGTTGTCAAGCCTTGTCACGCCTCACTGACTGACTTGACAGGTGACAACTATGCACCACATGTCAGAGTGTCACTCACTTGTCTACCTCTCAAGCTGTCACCTGTCAAGCTGACAGGTTGTCAAGCCTTGTCACGCCTCACTGACTGACTTGACAGGTGACAACTATGCACCACATGTCAGAGTGTCACTCACTTGTCTACCTCTCAAGCTGTCACCTGTCAAGCTGACAGGTTGTCAAGCCTTGTCACGCCTCACTGACTGACTTGACAGGTGACAACTATGCACCACATGTCAGAGTGTCACTCACTTGTCTACCTCTCAAGCTGTCACCTGTCAAGCTGACAGGTTGTCAAGCCTTGTCACGCCTCACTGACTGACTTGACAGGTGACAACTATGCACCACATGTCAGAGTGTCACTCACTTGTCTACCTCTCAAGCTGTCACCTGTCAAGCTGACAGGTTGTCAAGCCTTGTCACGCCTCACTGACTGACTTGACAGGTGACAACTATGCACCACATGTCAGAGTGTCACTCACTTGTCTACCTCTCAAGCTGTCACCTGTCAAGCTGACAGGTTGTCAAGCCTTGTCACGCCTCACTGACTGACTTGACAGGTGACAACTATGCACCACATGTCAGAGTGTCACTCACTTGTCTACCTCTCAAGCTGTCACCTGTCAAGCTGACAGGTTGTCAAGCCTTGTCACGCCTCACTGACTGACTTGACAGGTGACAACTATGCACCACATGTCAGAGTGTCACTCACTTGTCTACCTCTCAAGCTGTCACCTGTCAAGCTGACAGGTTGTCAAGCCTTGTCACGCCTCACTGACTGACTTGACAGGTGACAACTATGCACCACATGTCAGAGTGTCACTCACTTGTCTACCTCTCAAGCTGTCACCTGTCAAGCTGACAGGTTGTCAAGCCTTGTCACGCCTCACTGACTGACTTGACAGGTGACAACTATGCACCACATGTCAGAGTGTCACTCACTTGTCTACCTCTCAAGCTGTCACCTGTCAAGCTGACAGGTTGTCAAGCCTTGTCACGCCTCACTGACTGACTTGACAGGTGACAACTATGCACCACATGTCAGAGTGTCACTCACTTGTCTACCTCTCAAGCTGTCACCTGTCAAGCTGACAGGTTGTCAAGCCTTGTCACGCCTCACTGACTGACTTGACAGGTGACAACTATGCACCACATGTCAGAGTGTCACTCACTTGTCTACCTCTCAAGCTGTCACCTGTCAAGCTGACAGGTTGTCAAGCCTTGTCACGCCTCACTGACTGACTTGACAGGTGACAACTATGCACCACATGTCAGAGTGTCACTCACTTGTCTACCTCTCAAGCTGTCACCTGTCAAGCTGACAGGTTGTCAAGCCTTGTCACGCCTCACTGACTGACTTGACAGGTGACAACTATGCACCACATGTCAGAGTGTCACTCACTTGTCTACCTCTCAAGCTGTCACCTGTCAAGCTGACAGGTTGTCAAGCCTTGTCACGCCTCACTGACTGACTTGACAGGTGACAACTATGCACCACATGTCAGAGTGTCACTCACTTGTCTACCTCTCAAGCTGTCACCTGTCAAGCTGACAGGTTGTCAAGCCTTGTCACGCCTCACTGACTGACTTGACAGGTGACAACTATGCACCACATGTCAGAGTGTCACTCACTTGTCTACCTCTCAAGCTGTCACCTGTCAAGCTGACAGGTTGTCAAGCCTTGTCACGCCTCACTGACTGACTTGACAGGTGACAACTATGCACCACATGTCAGAGTGTCACTCACTTGTCTACCTCTCAAGCTGTCACCTGTCAAGCTGACAGGTTGTCAAGCCTTGTCACGCCTCACTGACTGACTTGACAGGTGACAACTATGCACCACATGTCAGAGTGTCACTCACTTGTCTACCTCTCAAGCTGTCACCTGTCAAGCTGACAGGTTGTCAAGCCTTGTCACGCCTCACTGACTGACTTGACAGGTGACAACTATGCACCACATGTCAGAGTGTCACTCACTTGTCTACCTCTCAAGCTGTCACCTGTCAAGCTGACAGGTTGTCAAGCCTTGTCACGCCTCACTGACTGACTTGACAGGTGACAACTATGCACCACATGTCAGAGTGTCACTCACTTGTCTACCTCTCAAGCTGTCACCTGTCAAGCTGACAGGTTGTCAAGCCTTGTCACGCCTCACTGACTGACTTGACAGGTGACAACTATGCACCACATGTCAGAGTGTCACTCACTTGTCTACCTCTCAAGCTGTCACCTGTCAAGCTGACAGGTTGTCAAGCCTTGTCACGCCTCACTGACTGACTTGACAGGTGACAACTATGCACCACATGTCAGAGTGTCACTCACTTGTCTACCTCTCAAGCTGTCACCTGTCAAGCTGACAGGTTGTCAAGCCTTGTCACGCCTCACTGACTGACTTGACAGGTGACAACTATGCACCACATGTCAGAGTGTCACTCACTTGTCTACCTCTCAAGCTGTCACCTGTCAAGCTGACAGGTTGTCAAGCCTTGTCACGCCTCACTGACTGACTTGACAGGTGACAACTATGCACCACATGTCAGAGTGTCACTCACTTGTCTACCTCTCAAGCTGTCACCTGTCAAGCTGACAGGTTGTCAAGCCTTGTCACGCCTCACTGACTGACTTGACAGGTGACAACTATGCACCACATGTCAGAGTGTCACTCACTTGTCTACCTCTCAAGCTGTCACCTGTCAAGCTGACAGGTTGTCAAGCCTTGTCACGCCTCACTGACTGACTTGACAGGTGACAACTATGCACCACATGTCAGAGTGTCACTCACTTGTCTACCTCTCAAGCTGTCACCTGTCAAGCTGACAGGTTGTCAAGCCTTGTCACGCCTCACTGACTGACTTGACAGGTGACAACTATGCACCACATGTCAGAGTGTCACTCACTTGTCTACCTCTCAAGCTGTCACCTGTCAAGCTGACAGGTTGTCAAGCCTTGTCACGCCTCACTGACTGACTTGACAGGTGACAACTATGCACCACATGTCAGAGTGTCACTCACTTGTCTACCTCTCAAGCTGTCACCTGTCAAGCTGACAGGTTGTCAAGCCTTGTCACGCCTCACTGACTGACTTGACAGGTGACAACTATGCACCACATGTCAGAGTGTCACTCACTTGTCTACCTCTCAAGCTGTCACCTGTCAAGCTGACAGGTTGTCAAGCCTTGTCACGCCTCACTGACTGACTTGACAGGTGACAACTATGCACCACATGTCAGAGTGTCACTCACTTGTCTACCTCTCAAGCTGTCACCTGTCAAGCTGACAGGTTGTCAAGCCTTGTCACGCCTCACTGACTGACTTGACAGGTGACAACTATGCACCACATGTCAGAGTGTCACTCACTTGTCTACCTCTCAAGCTGTCACCTGTCAAGCTGACAGGTTGTCAAGCCTTGTCACGCCTCACTGACTGACTTGACAGGTGACAACTATGCACCACATGTCAGAGTGTCACTCACTTGTCTACCTCTCAAGCTGTCACCTGTCAAGCTGACAGGTTGTCAAGCCTTGTCACGCCTCACTGACTGACTTGACAGGTGACAACTATGCACCACATGTCAGAGTGTCACTCACTTGTCTACCTCTCAAGCTGTCACCTGTCAAGCTGACAGGTTGTCAAGCCTTGTCACGCCTCACTGACTGACTTGACAGGTGACAACTATGCACCACATGTCAGAGTGTCACTCACTTGTCTACCTCTCAAGCTGTCACCTGTCAAGCTGACAGGTTGTCAAGCCTTGTCACGCCTCACTGACTGACTTGACAGGTGACAACTATGCACCACATGTCAGAGTGTCACTCACTTGTCTACCTCTCAAGCTGTCACCTGTCAAGCTGACAGGTTGTCAAGCCTTGTCACGCCTCACTGACTGACTTGACAGGTGACAACTATGCACCACATGTCAGAGTGTCACTCACTTGTCTACCTCTCAAGCTGTCACCTGTCAAGCTGACAGGTTGTCAAGCCTTGTCACGCCTCACTGACTGACTTGACAGGTGACAACTATGCACCACATGTCAGAGTGTCACTCACTTGTCTACCTCTCAAGCTGTCACCTGTCAAGCTGACAGGTTGTCAAGCCTTGTCACGCCTCACTGACTGACTTGACAGGTGACAACTATGCACCACATGTCAGAGTGTCACTCACTTGTCTACCTCTCAAGCTGTCACCTGTCAAGCTGACAGGTTGTCAAGCCTTGTCACGCCTCACTGACTGACTTGACAGGTGACAACTATGCACCACATGTCAGAGTGTCACTCACTTGTCTACCTCTCAAGCTGTCACCTGTCAAGCTGACAGGTTGTCAAGCCTTGTCACGCCTCACTGACTGACTTGACAGGTGACAACTATGCACCACATGTCAGAGTGTCACTCACTTGTCTACCTCTCAAGCTGTCACCTGTCAAGCTGACAGGTTGTCAAGCCTTGTCACGCCTCACTGACTGACTTGACAGGTGACAACTATGCACCACATGTCAGAGTGTCACTCACTTGTCTACCTCTCAAGCTGTCACCTGTCAAGCTGACAGGTTGTCAAGCCTTGTCACGCCTCACTGACTGACTTGACAGGTGACAACTATGCACCACATGTCAGAGTGTCACTCACTTGTCTACCTCTCAAGCTGTCACCTGTCAAGCTGACAGGTTGTCAAGCCTTGTCACGCCTCACTGACTGACTTGACAGGTGACAACTATGCACCACATGTCAGAGTGTCACTCACTTGTCTACCTCTCAAGCTGTCACCTGTCAAGCTGACAGGTTGTCAAGCCTTGTCACGCTCACTGGACTGACTTGACAG